>JAIPRN010000821.1:0-64059 GCA_025469175.1 Geopemphigus sp. TES_GeoC_2020
GTACACACTCTTAATCTTACGCCGTTACGTAATTTTAATGCCTTTAAATTCGTCGTCAGAATAATAAGGGTGCCAATTATGGTTGTCGAAATAGGTGAAACTATTAAAGTTTTGCCCGTTCCACCGGACGCGCGTCTAGAAAATCGCTTTATCTCATAATTGCGCGCGTCACCTGGAACCAATTTCAGAAGATTCGTTTTAACGAATGTACCCAATTCGTCGGCATCATAACGCGATCCTCGTTGCCAAACACGAGCGGAAAGGTCGTTTGCGGATCGATTCGGCACAGCCGTTTTCGTTTGCGCCAGCGTTTTGTTAACGATTGTCAAACATACGTCCACCTCAATCGGCATCAATGCCTGGTTCGATGTCAATTGAGTGTTCGGATTTTGATTCGTTGGTACTGCCCAAAACACTCAACGTACCTCACAACATTCCTACGTACAAAATTTGACGGAAATCGATCGAGCCGTATAACCAACGCATTTATATTTATACGTATAAAAAGAGGATATATACACGTAAATGGTATACGTAATGACTGTCCGATATGTATATCGATTCAGGATGAAACAGAAGTGTTCGCGAATTTGTCGCCCCACTGGGACGGTGAAACGGTTGTAAAACGTCAATGAAAATTCTCACATTTCGTCCGGAAAACTTTAAAAACGACGAAAAAAGTCTATTTGTTTTTCATATCATTCCACCGTCACGTACACGTACGTTGCACATACATATATATATATATATATACGTATATAATACAACATTAACTTACACCCGCCACTGTTTCAGGGTCCGATTTATTGGATTTTCACGACGTTTGCGCTCGGAACGTGTTTAATATTCTTTTACACGCGCCAATCTGTAACCGTGTTGTACAATGTTTTATTGCTTTTCCGCGTACCGGCGACCTTCACATATATATGTGTGTGTGTGCGCGCGTACGCGTTATTTCATTTCGGCCGAAAACGCCACCGCACATAATATAATACCGAACGTATTTTATTTATCTAGCGCCCGGTGTATTATATACAATATTGTACAACGAATATAATGTGAGAGTGGACCATTTTTTTTTCATTTTACCCCATTCAAGATATACACGTTTAAATAAACTACTTACGGTTTTCTTCGCCGATAACGCGACAAAGACGTTTATTACACGTGTCGGTCGTAACGAAAAAAAAGAAACGTATTCGTCCAATATGAAATTGTTTACCCGCCGCGCGCCGCCCGTTCTCGCCTTTCTGAGCGTCCCGGGTGACAGAATTCGGATCTAAAACGTAATAACTATTCCATTGTCGTGTTCTTCCAGCGCGAAGGGTATTTCAGAGAAGAATACCAAACGCTCGAGCCAAAGACGAACCCGTTCTTGTTTTTGAACCGGACGGATCCGTTTCGATAAAATCGCTCGCTCCCGTACATGTTCGTTATTCGGTCCGATTTATAAGGCAATTTGCCCCCCGGATTAGCCGTTCGTTGTGATTTTAGCAACAAGCGTATAAAATTATACGGCCCGATAGCATTTAATTTGTTCAGACTGGCATCGTGTACGACGTATATATATTATGTGTTACGTACAGCGTTTACTAATCGAATACTCGGCGGGTGGCCGCTTTTAATTATTTATATCGGCTAACGACGCTATAATGTGACGGGTTCGACAATTACTATTTTTTTTCGTACATTTCCTCACAGTACTGCAATATCACGTGCAACGTCAGATTATACCGAAATACGAGCGTTGCGTACGAAAAGATGACGTTTAAAACGAAATGGTTAATACTCTCCTTCTTCTTCTTCGCCTTCTACATAACAATACGGACTCCCTTGTCCTCACCTTTCATATCAAACGATCTCCGGCGTCATCACCATGCTCACGCCAGTCTATATTCATCTTTATTACGTCGCACTACCTATTTTTCGCCATTCTTCTTCCTCCATCCACCCACCACCCCCATTTCTATTGTCACTCTCGCTTATCTTTCCTCTTCTTCGAACCTGCTATACATTATCATCTAATAGAGCCACACCTATTCCCACCTCCTGTTTACTCATTTCTTTATCTATTCTGGTCACTCCATTCGGGCGTCTTAACATTCTTGTTTCCATTACAGTCGTTCTTTATTCTATCTTCCGATCTGCTACCCAACATTCTGACCCATAAAATATTGTGGATATCTCACTCACTATTGTTGTATAAAATCTACTTTTTGACTTAATTGAAATCCTATAATACCTGACGCTTTTCTCCATTTAATCCGTCCATACTTAATTTTGCGTTTGTTATCCTCTTCAAACTCGCCATATATTGTTAATAAACGGTTGTTACTCAGTAATTCTTTAAAACGTGACATAACTTTTCGTCTTTCTAAACATATACGTCAAACAATCAATCAATACAGATGTAAATATGTTTTATAATACGTTTAACGTCGACATACTTATAGCAGCGAATCATACGGGGCAGACAAATGTTAACGCACTTTTTGCATTCCTTCTGCCAAAACTATATGCACGGATTATATTAATCAACACACCTTAATATTGCTAGTTAAATAAGCGGTATTATTGTACTACCTATAAATATATATCAAATTTTCAGAAAAAAGTCCCGATATTGAACCAAAAACTAAACGATTATAGTAATTGCACAGTAAACTAGTAGTGATAAAACTTGAAAAATAGGTAACATATAACGAATTTGTAAACATCGCGTTTATTTGAATAATTCGTCACTTACATAAAATAAATATGAACGCAATGCCTCATGATGACATATAGGAGTTAATCCGAAAACATATATAACTGTTGTAGTAAATATTACAACTTCTTTTTGGGATACGGAGACAGGCGTATTGTCCATATTTTCCTCGGCTCCAATTAAACTAGGCGAATTCCGAATTTTTCGATATTAATAGACTCCTCGGACATTAAAATAAATAGGTTTACGAATTCGTACTAAAAATTGAATATTTGTTTTCGAAAATTTTAAACGGTAAATAAATAATTTTTCTAAGTAAAACTTATATTTATTCCGAAGATGAAATCTACCTACCTACACGAAACGTCGAAACACGCGTTTCTCTAAAACCGTAATTTTATATTCGATTTACAAAAAAAAAAATTATAAAACTACCGTTCGTCTTTCGTGTAAGAATAAATACATACTACGCCTTGTACGCTGTCGTGTGAGTTATTTTTATTTCAAACATAAATACGGGGCACATTATTATTATAATATTATACCCAGTACGCGTTACGATTCATCCTCAAGTCGTAATTAGTTTTAATACGCCCAAATATATGTTTTATTACAATATTTTATAACATGACCCCCTTACGCCGCTGTTTAAGAACGTAACGTTATTATTACGATATATCCATAATAACGCTATATTAATTTCATACAAAACTACAAGGCAATTATACATTACAGAAAGCCCATGTACGTATATGTATATATAATATAACGTACACCAACTAAGGTATGTACGCCGTGGTAAACTGACAAGGCTACCATAAAAAAATTTTACGTATTAATATGTATATTACTTAGGTATGCCCAACCCGTTTTCTCTTACTAATTAAATATACAATAATAATATTATCTACTCGACGCACGTGTGTAAATTACATATATATACATGAGCACACGCGATAAATATTTTATACGGCACATATATGCCTAATATGTATAATAGTTACGAATCGGAAAGAGTTATTTTCTTTTTATATATATAATTATATGTTATAGTTGTGTCGAACAAGAGTAGCGTATGTCTGTTTAATATGCTTTAGGATCTCGTTTGTACGCATTATTATACTATCCAACTTCATAACTATCTAGCGTAACAAAAATACACGAGCGGCTTAAGTCTATATAACGATATAATAGGAAAAGTTCTTTCATAGGAATGAGATACATTACAATTTCAAAATATTTGAAACTTTCGACGAGTGCGCGAGTAAATTATTACGTTCGGACGTCGCGCCACTACACACCAATCGTACAATTTATGTAAACTCCTTCTTATACGGTACGAGTGTTTTATCGTAGGTATTGGGCGAATATTATCGAGTTTAATTCGATTCATGTTCTCTCTAAATAATAGCGCGTTTAATGAAAAAGAGAATCGTATTGAAAATGCGTAAACGTGTGATTTTACGCCACAATTTCAACGAGAACAGATTAATAATAATTCGATAAAAACTATTTTGTACACTACAATGACCGACCGTGGATTTTATTTTTTGAACAGGATAGGCGATTTTCAAACGTCATATAAAACATAAAAATCCATAAAATATATATATGGTTTTAACATTAAATGAACTTTTCTTTAATGTTTACACACGTTTCATACATAGACCCGAATATTAGACAATACAATAGGATCGTGTAAGTAATAATTACGTTATACGCGTTTAAATTTAGAAATATTTTATTTATAATAATTCGAGCTTATAATTTTTCTACTGACAAATTAAATTTTAAAATCTTATTTCCTAACTAGATTTAAAAAATGTGATCATTTATTTAGATATCACGATTTGACTGTATTCGAAATCAATTACAATAAACTGTAATCAATTTTCAAACATCCCTGATCACGTCCATAGTTTCATTCATCGATGTCTGGAGCAGTGACTTTCAACCGTTGTGCTTATAGCTGGTTAAGTTTCAAAAGTATTTAACGATATGTCGATTCCAAAAAATAAGTCGTTACCGATAGTACGTCGTCTGAAATGAGTATCTTAATGTCAAATATAAATAATTGTTCGTCTAGCCGGTATTCGATAAATAAAATTCTCCAATTATAATAAATTATATATTTAGATATATATTAATATAGCGTGAAGGGAAGTTATCAAACTGACAAAATTGTAAGCATATGTGCAAGAAACACATTTTACATATATTATGATTGCGTTTATATCGGTCTATAAACACTATATAAGCTTCGTTTACTCGGAGGTTCTTAAATCATAATTTTTTCCGTATTTTCGTTAAAAAAATATTGACGTTTAATTTACAAAAAAAACAGCAGCTAACCAATAGAAACAGGCGCCTGTTTTGTTGGATCCGCGTCTGATTATAACCTAAGCAAACTTAACCTAACGCGCGTAAACAAAACAGTTTCGCGAATAAATATAATTACCATCTGCAGTCACCTGCAGTGATATCATTGTCCATTTTAACATCGGGGTATAGTTTTATTATTATTATTATTTTCCACCGCGTGACGTAATTAAATTCATTTTCATCAAAAACCACGTCACTGTAGCGAAAAGCGCAAATATACGATGTATAATATTAAACGCGCGACAGACAAATTGGATTTCGCCGTCATTGTTGATTACGGCGTCAAATAATATTATACGAATAAATCCCCGCGCGTGTTCGCTAAAAAAAATATTCTTATTTTTTAAGACGTCACGCGATAACGTACGAAATAATTAAGGTAAAAATTAATCTCGCGAAACAGATTTTCATAAATATTCATGACTTGTATATTTTACAATATACAAGAATATTCTCCACAGTTATATTACGACTACTGTAATACTGTTACAGCGTGTCAAATGGGTCTCGTTTCAGTCACACGCCGACACTCATCCTAAACCTTGTGCTGGAAATCGGGAGGGGAGGCCTTGCGAAAATTACGTAGTCAGCGCCCTCAAAATTATGTCCCGTTTTAATTTATTAATTTATTCTTTTAGATTATTCGGGCCGTTGATCGTTTTTTTTTCGGAACTTCATTTTGACATAAGAATTATACGATTATTTAATATCATTAAAAAAAATCATGGTCAAAAAATGGTTAGTTTAATACGAGGCGATACCGACCAATATAAATGAAAATTATATATTGACGTTACATCGTTTATGAAGTCTGTCCGCAAAGTATCCGCCCTTCCTTCATCTTTCCGTACTGGCCATATTCATCATCATCAGGCTCGTAAAATCCTTCAAAGTAATCTCCATTTGACACTTCCACCGATACTTCCACATCCCGAAGCAGTTCTGGAAGTCAGTTTTCGAAATTGCCTTCAGAGCATTCGTCGCATTTTTTAAAATTGTTTCTGTGTCATCAAATCGATGTCCTTTGAGTGGAATTTTCAATTTAAGAAACAGCCATAAGTCACAGGGGGCTACGTTAGTACTGTACAGAGACTGGCAAGGTTAAATGATTTTGTGTTTTGCCAAAAACTGTTGCACAGAATCGATGAATATGCTGACGCATTTAATTAACAAAAATTGACGAAATTTACCCGATCGATCACGGAATTTATTGAAATTTTTTATGACAATTTAATACGTGAATTTTTTTTCGATATTTCGATGTGAAATGTTCGTACGATGGATTTCATAACCATTTTGTACTATGTATACATTAGTAAACTTTTTTCGGAACGTGTCTCAATATTTTAACATCGTGTAGGAATTTATGAATTTCGTTTTTACACTGGTCTAGGAACTGATTACATATATATACCTTTCTTACCGGCTATGTTTTGTGTAGGAACTTACACTTCCTTTAATAGATCTATGAAATACCATCTTTCTTTTAAAACAATGTTTTTATATGAATAAAAAACCGTTAATTTCGACGTAACAAAAACATTAATTACACGCACGGTTTAACGTTAATCATTTAAATACCTATACGTCGAAATCGAAAATCCATCATTGGATCTATGACGGTTGAAAATATAATTAGTTATTTATATATTCCTTACCGATACTTTATTGCACTCTGTCAACGACGAATAATCGTATTCGTAAATCATATTTGTTCGTTACATAAGTATTCGACAATTCAAGATCAATTTACGTAAGTTTTGTTTCGTTTTTCGTATACCCTAATTCGATAAATGATACGCGGTACATAACGATACGCGGAATAGACAAGTCATATGTAACGTCCGGGGCATCATTCTACGCGTGTGACATACAATATGTTCCATTGTGTAACGTAATATTGAAGTACAAGGAAACGTTTTTTTTTTTATAAGTGATCATGTTTTACTCGATTATTTACATATTAAATTCCCAACGCTAGTTACGACTTATAAATACATAAATCCCGCGATAGCAAAAATGATAATTTTGAACGTGAATTAGCACGATTTTTGACGGACATATTTTTGAACAACTGTTTACGCCCATATAATATCATAAACGTATTTTTTTAGCAAACCATCGGGATTTTTTTGATCCGGTCGAAACAGACGTCAAAACGGAGTTCAGGTACTACTACAACATAACTACTAACAACAATATATATATACATATGATACGCGACGAGATCCATTTGGATTAAATCCCAGTCGATTAAAAAATACGAGACCGGTAAGTCGTTTACTATACTGTAATTAATTAAACGGCATACGATAAACGTTTTACAACAAACTCTATGCACTATCTCGGCCTAACTGTATGCAGTATATAATTACGCAAAAATATTTACATGAAATTTCGACGCAATTTTTCGTAAATTTATTTGACTAAACTACGCGCTAGATAACCTGCAACTATACAGTGATCGAATTTTGTGCTCTCGAGTCATTTTTACATGGCACCTACTATGTCACCCGATCATATGGGCGAAAATAGTGCCGTGATAATTAAAAACGCGTTTTAGGATACGTTTTGGACTGATGCGACATCGTGATTGCGTTTAATCACTGTTTTACTTTCTTACTTACTGGAACCATTCCGGCGTATATTAGGGGCAAGATAATTTCTTCTATAAAAAATAACCGTCACGGTGTGTTTCCTATGCCGTGTCATCGTAACGAAATACATAGAACGTTTTCCCGTATATTGTCGAGAGGCATTCAATTGATCGCGTAATACAATTTGTGTACAGAAACGCGTTTCGCCAATTACACGTACAAAACGAACGCATATTTTGACCGCGTGTTATTGCGTTACCATTCTTAACGGCACGTAGAACTTGTGGATAAGAATCAACAGCTGGCTTAATTATACATAAAATAATACCCGTATGTCGGGCGTTCTATTAATTAGGTTTAAGTAGAATTTTATATTTTTTCTCGGTCTAAAGCGGCGGATTTTCTTATAACGAATATTTGTATACGCGCATAACTGGTTCGAATCATTGTCTATTTTAATCTATTTTTAACGTGTAAAAGCGCGTTAATTTATCGTGAAATTAAAAAAAAAAACGCGTACCGGTACCCAGACACGAACAAATTTTCAATCATTGCATATAAGTGTATCGTATACCTAAGTAATAAATAGTACCTACACCAACGATTTTACGAGACATCTTAATCGGGCACATTATTTTATGATCTACACGGAATTGGAGTTACCAACTAGTTTTGAAAATTATCAGACTTTTAACGCCAGTTTTTGCGTATTAATTAATTAAGAATTCTTCGTAAATACGTATTTATATTTGTTTATTTACCGAATAATAATCGTTACGTAACGAATTTGGTACAATTTTTTTTTTCTATACTTTTTGAATTATTTCAAGATTTGATTTTAGATTTAACGTATAAATTCGAATTTTTTTTAGTTTTCGCGAGCCATTTAATATTTTGGGTGAAGTTAGGGCCACTGAATTTCGTTAAGCCGTAAATATGTTAATCTGTTAACAAAGATCCTAAATTATTTTCAATAAAGTTTGTCTTTTAAATAGTTATAATAGTTAATACGTTATATATATTTACTTATTTGAACGAACATATTTAATCCAGAACCGATATACTCGGACTACAACCGAGCAATCTACAATAAGCCGATTCCACACGACTTGTGTGCACTCGAGTGGCACGAATGGCTAGCAGTGAAATTGACATGGGATTTCACGAATACCGAAAAAGTGAATTATTTTTAATAATCACTGGCATCGCCCATACACGTAAAAATCTGTTATTTGTACCGAAACGAAAACTATTTTTTTCTTTAATACAATAATCCATTATTTTCGTGTTACGTAAAAATGTGTCCATGATCGGTCAGTTTTTAATCTCAGACACGCATAATATAAATTATATCATCACCCCAGTTCAAGAATGTGATATTCTGAAATACCTCGTCTTTAACAAAATTAGTTTAGAATATTAAGAAGATATTTAAATTATTCCGACAATGTTCGTTTCAAACATTGACGTCACATTTTTTTAATACGATATTTGTAACGCTTTTTGAAAATCAATATATTTTATTGAATTATCGCGATTTTAAGTCAATTTAACTAAGTAATCGAAGTATTCGTAGTTATTGCAATTTATGTTTAATTATAATTAATTTATATCGACCACCGGAAATCTGTAGAATATTTTGTATTATCTGTGGTATATTTAAATATATTACGCGCTATACAAGTATTGATGGTGGAAGGACGTCAGAAATCTCAATTATAATTTTAGGACAAATCGTATATACTTTTTCAACATTACATATATTTGTCGATTACCTGCAAATATATAACATAATTTTGCTTACATAGTAATTTAAGTATCATCCCAACTCTCGATTTTTTAAATTTAAAAGTACTTCGTAATTTTGTGAATATTTCGATAATAACGGACGACGTAAATTAAATTCGACACAAAACAAAATAATACTTACCGAGTAATTATAATATATATATTATTATTATACTATAATTAGTATAATACACACACCATTTCCAATTATCAGTAAACTAAAAATATTTAACAGAAATAATTGTAGCATTATTCCTTTATAACGATTATGAACGTTTAAATCATAAATACGAAGGTGACATCGTTCTAACAAATATAAATAAATAAACGACATGTGAAAATGTAAAGTTTAAATTTTAATAAAATTTTTTTAAATGGTAATTGATACTGGTTATAAAACGCTTCATCTGATATGGTTGACGGTTATATTAGATGACAAATAAAATCGTAATTGAACAATTACAATTACTACAATTGAACAATAATTAACAATATTTTTATTGAAAATCACATTTAAAAATATATTTACCTATCAGGTAAAAGAAATTAAGTATTTAGAAACAAATGTAAATGAGTAAACAATATTTTCTCCATTTCTCAATAGCCTTAAAGCAAATTTGCGTTTATAGTTGTGATAAATCAAATTGCAATACGTATATATTAATATTATAATACCGTAATATAAGGATATTTAATCATTTACTATATTTGATTTTTTTATTTGTATGTATATATGTTTCTATAAAAATTTACGTTCAAAATATATATATCGTTTAAAACTGAATTTGGCATTTTTCGAGTAACGACTGTATAATATATTAATATGACGCTATATTAATAACTTTATATATATATACAAAAATTATTATATTTACTGATTGCGATTTAACTATTTTAAAATCAATCCATAAATACAGGTGTTTGTAACTGAAATTGGTGGGCATTAATAGGTTTTAAAAATGTGTATACCTTAATTAGTACTGTTGTACGTTTTATTGCAAAATTTTACAAAAATTATCGATAACCTGACGATAACTTCAAAATTCACGTAAATTTACAAGAAATGTTCGCGTCAGAGTAGACCCACGAACTACGTAATATATATATAATTACAACAATTGCGTATTTACCTAGGACAGCGACGAAAACTAAAAATTATATAAAAATTTTAGTAATTTATCGTGAACAACATTCAACGGTGTAATGCCCGACGAATAAAAGTGTTTATATTTTATTTAATATTGTGTACAGTTCCGTTCAATTAGGATAATGAAACTCGAAAACTTTGTTTTCACTAAAAAATTAATATCCATTAAAAGTTTTCATATTATTTAATTCGGAATGTACCCATAACGATAAAGTATGATGGCGTTACCTACGAAACTTGAAACGAACCGAAATATATAAACACTCGGGAAAATTACGGGTTTTAAACATGCAACATTTTAATGAATTGTAAACCAACGTTTATAAGGTGATTTATTGTTATTGTTATTGTTACGTACACACTCGTATTTTTTTCTTCGGGAATTGTTTTTATATACATTACGTTATAGTTGGCGGAAAATCGTGTTCTCACCGACGGCTTTATAATATCAACTATTATTTCGTAAACACCTTTTTATTCGAACACAAACCAAACGCCACTGTACAAAATAAACGGACGGTCGCGAAAAATCTCTGGATCGGATGAAATAACGATGAATCAAAGATCAAATTTACCGGTTTTATAAATGTTTAAAAATTTTTTTTAACTTCGACAAAGGAAACCTGTACATCATATTCATGGCATAGAACCAAATAGGTTCGAAATAATTCTGTAGATGCGGTTTTGGTACGTTTTTTGTTCGATTGTATTTACGCCGACGTTGTTATTGGTTTTTATTTCGTTTTTGAATTTAATCATTTTACGCTATTGCGTTCTTCGTGCACTGTAACATGACAAAATTTAACAAGAAGACGCGCAATTTTCTCCGCGCGAACTTCTTAAACGCCGCGATTTATTCGCGTTTCGCGAGAAATAGAATATTTACAAAACGCAACAATAACAGTTACTCGCCGAGGTTGTATATTTTTTTATGTCGTTTTTGTATTCACGTCTGTGTCGCCCGTACCTACAATAATGAAATGCATTATTCATATTCGCGGAATGTTCAACGTACTCTGAAAACTGAAAATATTCTAGACGAAACGAAAATTCGAAATCCGCTTAATAGGCCGCAATAATGAAAAATTGCCGCATCAAAGAACGCTACATATTATACAATGTACATTCGAATGAGCGATGTAGTTTTTAATTATTTATAAACGCATAATTATGTACGTAAAATCGAATGGCGTGTCAATTGATGATCAATGCACGAGTAATCAAATAAATAATACGGTCGGGCGCGACGACCGTTTTATTACGGTTATAGTTATTGTGTACAGTCCGAACGAAAAAATAAACGTCGTTTGTGTAGAGTCGTTAACGTCGTTGACGTGTACAAAATCCCACGTTGATGTCGACATATTCCGTGCCGCAACTATACCGGCGTTGTACGAAGTAATCAAAGCCGTCGGTAAGATTTTCTGCCAGATTCACTTTTAATTAGCATATTACGCGATTGAATACGACTCGGATAATTGTTTCGCCGACAGCCGGTACGTCGCTGACGTGTGATTTGAAATCGCGTAACGGTTATGCCGACGCAAATGGAATGCCATTCGAAGTGGATACTGTATAGTATTACGTGACAATACATTCATATACGCGACCAAATTTTCGGTCAATTTAGCGATTCGTGTGTTGGACTGCGCAACTATTGTGCGATTAATTCCTAACGCGCTTGGTTGAACTGATCTCGTTCCATTTGTCACCAAACAGTTGCGTCGCTAGAACTTGATTCACATTATGATTCCATGAGTACAACATTACGTCTAGCGCAAGTCCTGTAGGGAAAATCAGACGCGACAAGACAAAATTGGAATTATTAACGAATAAAAAGTCATTCGCACAGTTTGCGCCTATTATCGTTTAATAAAATACCGTAATATATTATTATTAGTTTATAGTTCGTCGTTTTATTTTTAAGTTTCGAGCAGCTAGAATGTTTTTTTTTGCAAGATTTCGCGGTAGCAAAGAGAGAGTATTGAAGATTACCCACGTCTTGACTATTTTTTGAACGAGTAATAATGAAAAAAATTTGTTGAAAAATATGGCCACATTTCTTCAGAATAATCATTGTATATTAGCACGATTTATTAAAAAGTTTATTATTAATACTGAAACCACTATTCACCTTCGTATTACGAACAAAATATTTCGTTTTTGAGGAAATGGAAAATCCTACAAGCGTTTCGTTCCTCGCGTTCTAAAAGATGTCAGAATGCATAACTCCATAGAACACGGTTATGACATAAAGAAAACAACTAATTGAGAGCCGAACCCCATGACAAGTGTCGTCGTAATGGTTAGGCGACAGAGTATAGAATATTGCGGTCCAAGAAAGTCAAAAACCGAAACGAACGCACATTTAGAAGAGCCTATACAGCAGGACGCCCATTACAGTTTTTCACGACCCTAAGCGAATTATTCATAAGAGAATCGTGCGAGAAGGTCACACAATGACCGGTGTTTAGAGCTTATTAAAATATTTGTGAGTAAGTTGCCATTCCAATGGGACACACTGTGTGTATATTTAGTGGCGGAACTGACCATAATATATTGCAATAACAATTCGTTATTTCGACCCCCATCTTCCGACCACGGGAAACACGTGTCCCGAGACCGATTCGATATTATGTTCGGTATGTACAGGGTGTAGCCATAAAAGTTTTAAAACTATTCGGCGCAATGTCGTTTACGTGCGAAAACAACACGTACACACTGTAACTGATATTTAGATGGTCCGTATAAAACCGTCGTGCCGCATGAATAATACATTTTACACGGTCCCGAAAGCCTTCTAGTTTCTATACCCGTGGACAACCCGAGCAAAAACAATAATATTACACGGAAGAGGTCGTTCAGAAGGGATTACGACTATTACGTGAGTTTTAAACGCGTGTACTTGTATATATGTACGCAGTAATCAACGAGTGTTACCGCGTCGTAATGCAATAATGTAAACGCCACTATCTCCCTGTAGTCTCAACATATATATATTGATCTAACCGTCCGCGTGTACTTATAACATATTATATATATACACATAGATCACGGTAGGTCTTACTCCATTTTCGTATTAAAAACCTAACCAATTTACTGAGTGGAGCTCGGTAACTTTTTTACGTTTGCTTTGCTCGTGTTTACTGATCAAACGACTTGACCAAACCCCCAACCGTCGTGATGAAGTCAGATTTTCGAATTTTGACTCTTCGTATAGAGTCGACGATTTTTATTCGAAGAACAATCGAATGCTTTCTACATTTATTCTCGTCAGAAAAATTATTTTTTACCACGATGCGATTGTTTTAAAGGAGAAGCTTTTGAACATATTGATTTAGGTTTGGAAGGAAATTTTCGAGAATATGTTCAAATTTCACTATTTGCTACTGATTAATTAAATCTGACCGAATCAAAAAAAAAATAAAAATAGATTGGCCCTTAAAAAAGAAAATTCGAATAGTTTCGTCGTTCTAATTATTCCACTATCTCGACTTCATCGAGTATGACGCTCAGTCAAGTATTTACGGATAAGCTTAGTTTATAAACACAATCATGTGAATTTTATTTCTACAAAAAAAAAAAATAACTACTGTTATATAAAAAGGATAGTAACCTGCTGAGTGCTGGCTCAGTCACCTTAATTATTTTAAAGTGTTAACGAAATCACTGTTTTGCTACACTGAAGAAAAATTCTATAAATATTAAAGTCAAACAACTGACGTTTACTGCATTTGCTATCGAATATTCAAACAAGACGTTACGCAAAAATGTATAAAATGTGTTAATAAATTTTCAAAGCGATCAAAAAAAAAAAAATTGAATATATAAGGATGCCTGTACAACGTTTGCTATTTAAATATTATTAAATCGAAATACTTCGCTACCATCAATAACCATCAATACTATCTATACGTACTTAATCTACGACAGAGACTGTTTAAGTATTATTTGAATACAATACAAAAATAAGAATAACGTTTGAATATCCAATAACATATTACACGAAACAAGAATATATATTGTATATAATTACACATGTTAAAATACATATATTATATATATAGTGAATGGAACGTTTTTTGAAAAACAAAGCCATTACCATACCGGCAACAGAATATAAAAATTTTTTTACAAAATTAAACGATACATGTATTTAAAACGTAGAAAATGACAAAAACAGATTATTATAAGTAAAATGAAATGTAATATGCTGTTACGAGAATAAAAAATAATTCAATATAATATTTTTTCCTCGTTCTTACATCTGTACCATCATTTACCAACTCGTAACACTTATAATTTTTTTCAACTTTTATGACGTTAAATGACACACTGACAATATTTTTTACGATATTACAAAGTGGTAAAAACGTATATATTATAAGTATGTTCGAAATTATGAATATCAAAAAAAATGAATCGCAAATTCGCTATAAGAAATAAAATGTATATGGACGATTATTTCTTAAAATTTCGTTCTCATTTGAAATCGTTTAATTTGTTAGTTTTCTTTGGTTTATATTACGTTATTTAAATTTAATTAAATAAGCCATTTATATTTTTTTCGAATCTAACCTAACCAAGAATCCGTAAATATTTTGACCAAATTTCATTTATGAAAATATCGCTTTGAATTCCGCCCATTCACTATTAATACATATTGCTAAATTATAGTTGCAACTTGAAATATGTAGGTCAAACATAAATATTTAATCGTTACAACTGAAAAGGAACGCCACGTTCAAACGCATAAATTGAACTATTCCCATAAAATCAATACGCGCTAAAATATCCAAACAAACGTGAATTATGAAGCATATAGGCGTTTGGTTTTAAAACGAAATTAAAGCGTAGGTAATCAGCGGCTTTATATATTTATCAAAATATTACAAAGACCACCAAATGTTCGTAATTTCGATCACTACGCAATTATGAATTAATTATCATTAATTGTTATATAAATGTATACGAAATGAAATTCACTTGATGATATATTGTTAGTTTATTTTTCGATATAAAAGTGAAGTAAAATATGTTATTATATCGCTATAGAATCGACAGTTTTATAAAAACGTTCAATGAAAAGTACAGAATACTACAGACATA
This sequence comes from Geopemphigus sp. TES_GeoC_2020, assembly GCA_025469175.1. Classification (NCBI taxonomy): domain Eukaryota; kingdom Metazoa; phylum Arthropoda; class Insecta; order Hemiptera; family Aphididae; genus Geopemphigus; species Geopemphigus sp. TES_GeoC_2020. The sequence goes on from JAIPRN010000821.1 coordinate 15,731, forward strand.
TATATATACTATTTTTATCTCGTGGAATCGAATTTCATCGAAAAAGTATTACGAATAATATTGGTTTTTTAACCATTCACAATAGCAAATAATAATTTCAAATTGTATTTTATGGCGAAACATCGGAGTTATAAGAGTAATATTATTATTATTAAAAAAAGAAAAAGCCAAAAATCATTTTTCCAATAAACCGAAACTGTAATATTCGAAAAAATAATAATACAAGCAAAAACGTCAAATCGTATTTTATTTTTAATGAAAAAACAACAATAATAATAGTGACGTTTAGTTTATAAATTCGTTTAAATGCCTCGCTCGTAAATTTTACGCACACTATTATAAAGCGCTTTAAGTTATAACTCGTATACAAAAATAAATACCACTATATCAACGATCGGAGTTTTTTTACCTTTTTAAATTCCATTTCATGTAAATAAATAAAAACCTTAACTATATCTGTTTTTCGTTTAATAAGCAAACAACATAACGATTTCGTGAAAATAATTCCGGAAATATTTACAAACTCCGCGGTACCTTGCTATTTACAACATATGCATTAATGAGAGGTTTAAGGTTTGTTCGCTCATAGACTTGTTATAAATGCTCCGCGAGAAAAATTAATTTAAAATGAACGAAAACATAATTAAAACGTACGACTATACTTTATTTAATTTAACGCCAGAAGAAGATTCATTATTAAAAAATACGAAATAATTCGGAAGTTCCGACTGATACTGAGCTAATACAACAATGACTTAGCGTTAGTGGGGACGAAGCATTGTCGAACTGACACAGCTATAGTTTTATTGATTCTGCAGATTCTTGTCCTGTGTTCGATAATATTTTGTTTTAACAAATGCGAATAATATCGTCAAAGTTATCGTTATATAAAAAAAATTAATTAAAAAGTAGGGGTTTACAACATCTCTTGAAATACATGAAATATGGGAGCTTAATTGTCAGTATGTTTCATCTACCTTATAAATAAGAATCTAAAATAGTAACTCCAGGAGATAAACATCCTCCTTTACATTCTGAGGTTCTGCTATTTCAGATTTATACAAGGTACACTTTAATATTATATATAAACTTACGATTATTATTACGGTTATTATGATATATAACATAATGCTCAGGTTACACAATAAGTGTAATATCATAGTACTTTTTAGACAAGTCGCTTAAATGTTGGGCACCTTGCGCCAACTGATTAAAATTCTTAATACATTTATTATTATCGATTCGTTGAGATTTATGATTGTCAGTTATTTCTAACAAAATTTTCATAGGATTTATATTCGGATTTTCTGTTGCCAAATATACGAGTTTCTGAAGATAATAATCTAGATAGTATTAATATCGAAGCGTCTCTGTATATTACACACTGAAATTGTCCCTACTCCAGTTAATTTAATTCGATAAGATTCTTGCACGCATGACGTTTGGACTACTTGCGTAATACAGTAATAAAGCTCCGCATTTTATAAATATAACTTACGCCAGTATGTAGTAATTAAATTTAAATATTTCAAATTACGAATTTCTATCGGATGATCTGCAGAATCGTACAACGATACTTCACAACTTTTACACTGTGCATGCTTGTTTATAAATTCGAAATTTATACGTAATTAAAAAAAACAACGTTTCATACAATTCATACTGATTTTCTGTTAAACTAAAATGATACTCGTTATTAATATTCATCGCTAAATACGAGGTACGCGGTTTAATTATTGAAATCTTACCTTTATTCGTCGGTATCGGCAACGGAATACTACGAAATAAATTAAACTGAAGATTTGACGACAAAGGTATGCGAATAATAAACACTAGGATCTGTTTAATATACACTACACTTAACGTAGAAGTCCGGAATAATTCAGAAATTGCTATAGGAAAATCAATTATATATCATTCTAGCGTAGAAGGTAAAGTAAGTTGGATCTGTTTCAATTCGTGAATTAGTTCAGATGAAGGATTCACTTAAGTGCATATTAATCCGTTTAATGCAGAATTTGCTATCAACCATAGGTTTTATGTTTCCCATACAAATTGATTTACGAATATCGCTAATATAAGGGTATGTTCCGTGAATACGGTTTTTAATTTGAGTAGGTTAATTGCAGCATTAGTACGTTTGATTTGGTTGTTCAATTCGTTAACATTTTTCCGCAGTATCTGATGGTCCGTTAACAATTCATATACCATGGAATTTATATCGTTAATTACGGAAGAAACTTCACGCATTCGCTCTCGGGCCGAATGATAAGTTTGTATCTAGAACGAGTAGAGTCGTTAATATATTTATAGAACAATTCGATAACCTGATCGGAACAAACTGCAAAGAAGACGTTTGCTACCCTATCTATAATATTTAATTTCTCGTGTGGACGTCAATTCATATATTCTAACGTTTTATTAGTCGATCTCGAAATTCGCATAAAAGATTTAAATTTCAAACTGACATCACGAATCAAGTTTTTGCTTAGATTCATTTTGTTGTTCCGCAACTATCTGATAATAATAAAACTAATAATCTTGATCATTGTACTAAAGGTCTGAATTTTGAGAAAACGATATTAGTACTATAAGCGGATATCCAAATACAATTTCGTATAGTTGGAATACTGAAGCTGAATGAATGGACGAATTATGGCAATACATTATGTACGGAACGAATATATCCCAATTTTGGGAATTTTTACTGACACAGTTTCGTAAATATTCTCCAAGAATGCTAAGATTACGCTCTAAATTACCATTACTCTGTGGATGGTATGGATTTACTATAAAATGTATAAGAATGGATATGTGTTGTAAATGTTGAAATTTTCAAAATTCAGCTAATTTTATTAAAAACTTTGCTCAAAAATTCAGCTCTACAGTCAGTCACTAATAACTGTAGTTACCCGTGTAAACAATCGGAGTTACAAAAACCTGAACCACTGTGTTCGCTTCTTGTTTTTCCATCGCAGTAACTCATGCAAAATTTGAATGCATTAATGTAAGAAGGTATAAATTTCCACTTACAAGTGTAATAGTTCAAAAAACAAAAAAATAAAATTTTAAAAATAGAAAGGATTAATGGAATATGGGAGAACTGGATAATAGGGTAAAGAGTGAATGGGAGTTTAATGAGTTATTACAATTAATTTGTTTGAGACCGTGAATACAAAAATTATTTTGAAATATAATTAAGAAGTGGTATTATCGAATATAGTTAAAATACTCGAATATTATCAATAACAAATATTAGCCAAATGGAACAATAATTTCTTACCTAGCCGACCGTGCTCGACTTCTTTGGTCTAGAGACACTAAATGTCGTGCAAAGATTTGGGTCAGTGCCTTCGCTTCCCAAATTATCCGACAAATGTTGAAAGAATCGAAATGCAAATATGTTGGTGAAACGTGACTGCACTCGTCCCTCCGAATACCGACTTCTTGAAAATGGTAAATGCCCGTAGTTGGAAGGTCGTCAGATGCAGTGAACCTGCGCTAATGAGAGCCCCCTCTCCTCCACTTGACCAACGTGACGAGAGACTCCTCTTCTGGAGAAACTTCCTTCTAGCACACGAATAAACGAAAGAGGAATCTTTTATCTTCTTAACTTTTCTCTGTCTGGTCTAGGAGACGAGAGTCTCCTCTCTGCTGGGCGGAAATCCTCTGCTCCACCGACTACTTGTACCGACTGCTTGTATCGACTCTTGTAATTTTCGTCTTATATAGTATTCGTGGGGTGACACTCCCATAGAAATCGACACATTTGATGTTGCAGCACTTGTGATATAGACCGTGGTAGTTGTATCTTTGAGTTCTTTTCTTTGGTTGTCTTTTCCGGGTACGTTCTTTAGACTATTAGTACCGGTTTGTAAAAGTATTCGATTTTCTGTTTGATCAAACTTTCTGTTTGATCAGGTCGTGTGCGGTCGGACGATTTCTCCTTCATTCTTAATTTGTCATTGACCCTTACGATCGGCGTCTATGATGTGTATTTACATTTATTGTATTTTTTAAACGTGCTGTGAGTGCAATTTCTCTATTATAGTCTAATATAGTTCTGAGAAGATCAAAGAACAGCTCATTTTATTATAAAAAAAATCTTAAAATATTTGTGTACACTGTTTTTTTACATGACATAATCTAAATTATCATATGCATACATATCATCACACAAGTTAACACCCTGGCTTTATTCGATTACTTCACTTTATCCATACTTTTTCAACTTATCAACTATTTTCTAAATAATTCTCAAACTCACGACCCCGAACATTAATTGTAATAACCAATTAAATAAGAAATAAAATACCCCAGCTTCCCTTTCAAATTTTTGTATATCTTTTCTTCCCCTGCACTTTTTTGCCAATCCTTTCACGTTTACTTTTATTTCCGTTTCTTTAACATTTTCTTAATTTTTGAGTTATTACAACTTTCTAATAAAATAAATAATTATACGATAATTAACGTATTTAATATTAGTAAATAAGGAGAGTTTTTTATTGTTTACTCACAATACAGTAATTTTGGTTCCATTTCTGATACTGCTGTATACAATTGCTTAGTATTGACGCTCTGGAATATTTGGTACTGATTCTCCAGGTGATCGATGTGAATTTTCTGTATGTTTGGTGTTGATTTTCTGGATACACTAGTCGACATCCTGCATTAACTACGACGATAAAATCCTCTTCCACTGCTTGTATGATTTTATTAACGTTCGCTAGTCCCTAAACTCTTGGAGTAAGAACCACATTTCCCTTTAGTGAGTTTCTACATTTCCAAGATGAGAAGTTTTATTTTCTTCGATATGATGGTGTCACACGCTGATGAATTACGCTACGCCGTAAGTGTATGTATTATATTAACATAATATAATATGATATTGTACAGTCGTGTTAATAAAAATAAAAAAAATATCACTATGTTGCGAGCACAAACAAAAATGAGTGCGTATGTATGTACACGACTTGCCGATGACACAAACACTATGTCATCACGACGGACAATGGAATTTGGTTGGCACCGCTAAACAGATTCTTCGTATTTTACTTCACGTAGGTGTTTTGAAATTTTGATAGTTTCTTGACGCTTTTAACCTTAATTATTTATATTCCCGAAATAAATCTCATACTCAATACTTCGCTGGTTTATTTAAACTTAGGTATAGATTTATATCATGTTGAATTTCGTGATATATTTTCGTAAGAACTGGAATCTACGTGATCCAACCGCTGCCACCAAACTGTTGAACATCTTCACAACAAAAATAAATTTAAAAGAAAAGAAAACGCAATTAAAACGTACGACTATTCTTTATTTAATTTAACATCAGAAAAAGATTTATTATTAACACGTATAAAATAATTTGATGGTTTTGACTGATGCTTTAATAATATAACACTCATTGACTTAACATTAGCGAAGACGAAGCATTATCGAACTAACACAGCCACAGTTTTGCTGTTCCAGGAGATTCTTGACAGTGGTCAATGTTTTGTTTTAACAAAATATTATCGAAAAAATTATCCTTATATGAAAAAACCCCTAAATAAAAATGCAGAGGTTCACAACAGACTATGTTAAATCTAAAAAAACCTTCGTGTTACTTCAATTCAACCTTGATAGACTTGTAGATGTAACTGGTGTGAAGTATTATGCCTCCTACGTTTACACGAAAAAAAACTACACTAAAATCTAAACTAATTAAAGTTTTGTTTAAAATAAATACATATTATCCAATCCCATATAGTTGTGGAGAGACAGTGAAGGAGAAGTATAAAACAAACATAAATAAAATTATTCAAATTCGTTTAACAAGAATGTATAAAAATAAAAATTGTAAAAGTAATAACAAAAGCGATAAAGATACGTTGATAAATCACAAAACAAAATACAACAAGCAAAAATTATACTTATACTACGTAATTTTGACGATTATTCAATTTAACTTTTGAGTCAAACGCCAAAGAGGGCATATCCGTATTATTTGCTTAACCCGTATGAATTCAATAATTTTAATACGCTCTATTATTGATATTTGTTTACGTATTTCACGATTTTTGTTTTTTAAATAAATCGTTAATAACAACAAACAAATGACGTCATTGCGTACTTTCAGTCCAAACGTTTTATAATTAATGTTTACGCCATTTTTACTATCGTCAAACTACGAATTCGAAGATTCGCGCGTTTTCCGTGCTCGTTTCTTCTTTTGTATGCAACTAATTTGTCATGACAAAAAGGTACGTAACACTGTTTGAAATTTGATTTCCGTCTTTAACGTCGTGTTAATAAAGTCGGTCATCAATCTAAATCGCTCATTGATCAGCATACGTTTCTACGCAATTAGTTCGGATCAAACCTACGTAATATTATAATAAATAGTTTATATAACGCGAGAATCGCCGAAACCATAAACGAAAAAATTGTTTCGACTACGACGTCATGGTGCATTAAACACACTATCGCGACGAACAACGGCCTGCAGCGGATCTTCAATACAGTCAATTTGTTCGCCGTAATTTTTCACGTTGTTCGGAGTGAACTTGTGTACGGCCAATATCGCTTAGTCCAATGTCGTCTGTGTGATGTGGGCGTAAAAATTTTACGGCCAAATTGGTTTACTCCATTTTCCTTTCTAATTACGCTTACGTGGTGTTGATATTACTAAAACGTAGGTTTTGATTTCGTTGTTTACGGTTATATTGTGCAGTATCGGCGACGTGTCTACGGCACAATTAAGGTTTATTCTGCCGAATAAAACGCGTGTCGCGATTAACGTCCGGAGAAAACAATCAAACATATCGTTCAGGTATAAAATTACGGTAATGTCGAAACGACGAATTTATAAAACAATAAATGAAACGAGCTGGCGATCATGGACCAATTGTAATCTATCTACTTGTTGGTACGGTAACTTCGTTGATGCCTTTATTCCAGGTGTCCTCAAATAAAAATTCATGACGATGTCGCAATTGTCCGACGCGTACAGCGTCGTGTAATTTCACGCTAGCAATATTTTCTCCGGTTTCTGAATGTTTTCGACGCATTCCTAAAGGCCCCTCCCATAGCGAGGAATCTATTGCGCTGTCTATACGTACACATTTTATACGAAGTGATTAATATAACGAATTATACTTAGGAAACGTATTCACTCTGTTTTATTATTTATCGCGTTCATGGTTAGTTAGACAAAGAAAAACGAAAACGTTTAACACATATTACGTTGTAATAACAACGCTAAACAAAACATACATTACTCGATACAATGATGCGAATTTCACGCGTAATGTTCACGCGGAATAAATAGTAAACGTTCGTTAAAACGAATTTTATTTGTCTTTAAACCGAACGAATTACGGATTCGCGAAACCTAAACCATTTGTTATCCAATCATAAACGCGTGTGAAACGATAAAACTCTCTTCTACATTGTGCGCCCCTTAAGTCTACTACGCCTCGAATAAATGCGTAAACGCATTTTTATTATACTACACCATTAGAATCTGCGTACGTGTATATGTTTGTCTGTTTAGGGGGGTTGGTGTGAACGACGGTATAATAATGTGATCATTATTCTCGAGGGTATCCGCAGGTAATGTAATATTATGCCCGCGGAGGACTCGTCGTGGTCGTTATTGTTTACATTGCCATTAATTAGACGTACTCGACGACTCCCGCCGAGTGGTATTTATTGCTCCACGATAATGGCGTGTATTATATTATTTAAGTGGTTATTGGATTAGTTTTGCGGAACGTGAAACAAATATACCTCATGGCAGGGATATAAATATATATACGAAATCGATTTCGACGTGAATACAAAATATCAAGTTTTCGTTCAACGCGATTGACCCTTCAGAACAAATAATAATAATAATAACAATCAGTGGGACCATTTTCATGATAAATTATTCTCGCTAAATACAGTTTTCCCGATAATTCATTGTCACGTCGTTACCGGACGTGACAATGAACACGACCGTTAATTGTTTTCGACGAAAACGACTACAAAATAATCTTCGCGGCAGAGAAAGCCAGTCGATTTGGTTTCATGCCCTCCTCCCCATATTAGTCATAAGTGTAACTAAATGGCCGATAAAATCGCGTCACTCGAGATAAATCGTTTAATAGACGGCGAACATTATTATTCGGAATCCTCGATGAATTACTTTTCGAGTATTTTAATTAACTCGCAACAATTTTCAAACTACTTACGTTAATAAAATAACGTGATATTTTTATGATGTAGTTCGTTGCCAACCGTTTGGAACTTTTTAATTAAAACCGCTTAGTTACTATAAATACTAAGTACGAAGAAAAATTAGTTTCCTCAATTCTTTACTGACAAACAAAACAACAATAATTATAACAATAATAATCAATAAATAGCTTTACGTATATGGTAATGTCTATTATGTACCTATATTCTATATTTAAGACCAAAAACAAACCCATTAATATATATCCTCGAGGTATGTATCATATATATATAAATAGATTGTTTATTATATATACAAAGTATATAGGCACTTCTTTTTTCAACAAATACTAGTTCGTTTAGAATAAAATAGTTTTAATAGTGTTATACCATCTATTTTCTGTTATCAAACTTATATTAATATAATCCTATTTTACGTTATAAAAATATCTGTGTATACGTATATTATATCTTAATATTATTTATACAGTTCACATTACTCGCACAACTCTTATACAATTGAATTCATACAACGGTCCCATATAAATTATAGATTAAACTTACGACAATTATATTTGAATATAACGTTATAATATCAACATTCATCTAAGGAAACAAACATTTATAATTTTCCTAACGATATAGAGTAAATTATAATCCAGATATTCATGTAAGGAGATTTTTGATTATCTATAAACAAAACTAAAACTTTTTATAACTTTTTTTTTACTAACGAATATGGCATAAATTTGGAATTAATCATTTTTCGGTAGACTTAACAACTTTTAGACTACTTTAAACCAAATATAAACTAACCTAAATTCTACAAAAGTTTGTATTAATTTTAATAAACATGTAATTTGGAAATAACGTTTGAGAGTTTAAAAAGGACTAAAGAAACATAAGTATTGATTTTTTTCTTATAAAATACGTCTATATCCATATTCAGTTGACAGTTACCGTGACGAAAACAAATTAATTTAATACTACGGTATTTGAATTAAAATAATTCAGGTGAGCAAAGAACTTGTTTTACATGAGAAAAGTATCAAAATGAAAGTTCAAAATATAATTATTATTATTCGGAAAATAATATGGAAGTAAATTGGGACAATTTGTAATATTTGTATAATTAAATATAAAAAACCATATCGGATAACTTTAGTCAATTCAAAATGTGTATATCGTAATAAACGTAATTAAAATTATTATTATTTCTAATATATATATATATATATATATATATGACCAATAAGAAGACATTTCACTTAATCCAAAACAAAAAACAATTCGTTGAAAACTTACAATTTCGTCATTAATATTAAGTATATCTGCTGTAAAACTCTAATATTTATGAATAAATATGAATACAGCGAATAATTTTTTAATAATTTTTTAAAAAATTTAAGTCACGCGACTACGTTATAAGAATCAGGAATTATGCTTACGATACAGCCAACAAAAAAATGAACAACATTGGCATTCTTAAAATGGCGTTTAATGACACCATAATTTTGGTAAATATACGCGGTTAAAAAATATGCTCAAAATAATAAAACTAAGGGATTGTTCAACAAGTTACGCAAAAATTAATTTTATTATGCTTATAAAAGCAAAATTGATTACACGAACATTGCTAAATAATTAATTAAAACAAAGCGCGTATAATTCGATATATACGAGTATATATAACTTAAAATATTTTGTAATAGTAATTTGAAACATATTTTCGCAATACGAATTCCACAATAATTTTGTAAGAACATCTACGAATGACTTGCCAGTTATGATTGACAACGATAAAGACTGAACGTGTCGAATAACGACGATAATAGACAACGAAGAAGGAGAAACCATCGTTGTGATTTGCGCGAACCAATAGAATTACGTGCGGAGAATGGAAATATCGCGATCTGATTGATCGGATTCGTCATAACGGTAACAACGACTCGCCCTCGTCGAACATTTCGTTTTGGTTTTATCTCATAACAGATGGAAACGAACGAGTTATTTATTATTATAGTTTTCGCGTCGTATTATTATGTTCTTTAACACAAAAATGTTTCGTGTTTTCACTTTCCTCCCGCATGTAAGTTCACAACCGACATCATTTGAGCGTGTATTTTATTTATGAATATAAAAACGAGGCTTCGTACATTCGAGGGAAACGATTTTCGTTCGGATAAAAAACGTGAGGAGTGTGATTGTCGAGAGTTTTGTCAGCTCAAAAGTCAATACCTCAAAGACTCTATAAATGACAAATATACCCGTACAAGTATACACGAAACATTTTTACACTTCAACTAGACCCGTTGCGGCGCAATATTATAATTAAATTGTAAATACTATTTATTTTTGGATTGCTTGGGGCAACTTTTATTAATCTCGACGTTTCTAATAAATACCGACTGAGCAAAAAACCGATAAACATACATTTATTATTATACCCTTTAATTTATAGAGTTCTAATGGGATTAAAAAATCCCGCAGAATATCAAAACTAACAAGGACAATAATAATAAAAAATTGTTTCCAGCGGAACCATTATGCTTAAATAACATATTTCTTTTCGTGTGTGCACATATTAGCTCTGTTTTTAAAACGATATTTCATTCGCTAATTACGTTTTAAAAAAACGAGTTTTGTACTTGCACGATCCCGTAAAAGTTATAATTTTTTTCAAGCAAAACTCGAATTTATTCATATATACCTAGCTACGTATAATATTTTCTTGCCTAGACATTTAATTACTTAGACGCAAACAATATTTTAATATGTATTACCGTCAAGGATAAAAACGAATATGATTTTCGCATAACACATATATTTGTACCTATAAATTTACATATTTGGACAATATAACACAATATATTAATTATCAAAAGCAAAACGGTTTTATGTGTTTGTAAAATCTACGTATATCATACTAACTATTAACAAAAAATAATGATTATTATTTATAAGCGAGATCAAACCGCTAAAGAAAAGTTAAATTTTATGAATATTTCGACGAATTTTTAACAACAATCGACATTAAATAAATCATTATACTATACCATGCATAATTTACGAGAACGTAAATGTAATGAATAAAAAAATTATCGCCAGATTCCAAACAATGATTTATTGTTTAGTGAGGAAAGAATTTATGTAGACAATACATATGTATAACTTGAGTGTAATATCAAAATTTACGCGGTTTGAAAACAAACTGAAACACAATATAGTAAACTAGTGATTATACGAAACTCGCTTTTTATTAATAAAATGTGTTTTACACTTATTTTAGTTAATTCGTCTTTTCGAAATTATTTTATAATTTATTTTTTCAAATTGTATTTATAATAATATAACCTATATTTTGAGTGGTTTAATTTTCAACTTTTGTGGGCAGGATAAAATCTTAACTCCCATCATTATAGGAATCTTTTAGTTCATAGATTTATTAAAATAATAATATATCAATCGTTAACAAAAGAGTGAATATAATCATAATTTTGAATAAATAATGTTTTTCGGAAAATATTAATCGTATTCATATATATTTATGTGTTTTTAAAGTAGTTGCAATACACAAAGTATTGATTTAACAAACCAATCATAGTTCAACAATTACGACGATATTATAATGGGCTGTCAAATATTTAAAGGCCCGTTAACGTCTCTAATGGACGTTTACGGTACAACTTGACAAAACAATTTTCGTAAACAATAAGTGTATACATAAATATATATTTATACTTGCCTACTACTCAATCGCAAACATTTAGGTCTTCGGACATTGGGATATAGTTCAACAATAGTAATAACTATTTTGTGAAAATAAATACACAAATGTATGGTTACCATAATAATGTAGAAGTAAAAAATATATAATCATTTTTATGACGTTTAAACACCGTACCCAATGACCATTATGACCGTCGTATAATTATTATTTAGCCGTGTCAACGCGCATTAATGAAATCGCATTTTATAATTATACGGTATTCGAAGGACATTTTTTAGGATTTTGAAATCCAAGAGTTCATAATTAAATATCTTGTACCGCGTTTTCAATTTAAACGTAAAAATTAATTTATCTATAGCACTTTGTTTTAAGATACTTTTTCAATCATATTGATTATGCCTGAATATATTTATATATAAATAGGTAAAAAGAACTGTACAGTTCAAATAGCCGGTGATCACCCAACGTGTACTCTGGTATAAACCTCACCACACTTCACTGGACTTTAATTAAAGTAAAATAAAATTGAAAATATTTTGTTGAATCAAACATGCGCGTATTTCTGGTAGCTGTGTCTCTTACCTGTATATCTGTATGTTTATTACGAGCGTGAAGTGGGTTCCCTACTTAAGTTTTGCATATATTATATAAGTATATTTACTTATATCTGTCAGTATTTGGTTTATTTTATCCGGAGGATATTATAATATCCTTATCGCAACAAACCCGCGTCTCCTCCAGCTAATGATCGGCAGGTAGGAGACGCGTGAACGGCGGCAGCAGCTGAATAATAATATGATATAAAAACGGACTATTATTATTTTTTATACCCATTTACGGGACGAACATATAAAAAAACGAGGAAAACGCTCGTCGATCTCTTAAAACGAACGGAAAAAAAGAACAGTAGTTCTATACGTATCATAATAAAATAAAAACCGCATCCCGCATCCGTACCGCGACGTACTTACAAGAGTTTGCTTTTTTTAATTTAAAAAAAATCCGTTTCGTTATCAAAGCCGTTTAAGTATTTTTATATAGCGGCGTTCGTACCCGTCGTCTTCGTCACCGTCGTCGCCACCACCGTAAAACGCCATTTCATCCGGACGTTCATTCATTATCGTTTATCCCCCCCTTATCCGTCCATCTTTCGATTTATTAGCCCTTCTAAGTGTACTAGTATACAATAAACGCCGGTTACAGCCGCCGCCTGTATCCAATTATAGTAATTATTTTAAAAATCCGGCGTAAACACCGTTTATTTTGTTTGTTCAACTAATTAATATCGTATACTTAGTTTGTGTGTATATATATATACGCACACACACATACGTATAAGGTATACTTACACTTGAACTTGGGGGTGGCGCTAGTCGAAGGGGTTAAAATGTGCTGGCTAACGATCCGTTTTTTTTTTATTATTCCATTATTTATCTGCCCTTTGTGGCCAACCGCGACGCTTATATTCACTTATCGATATTATACTTACTTTCAAATAAATACACCTATACACCGTGTATATCGGAATGTACAATAGGATACGTTTGGACGATTAATAGAACGAGAAGGCTAGTCGTTTTAACGACGGAGGCAGTGGCGACGGTGACTTGGCAAAAAATATAAACAAAACCAGTTGAACTCGTTTTAATTGTGGCCCTTTTCTCATTAGGAGATACGCCATCGACCAAATTATCAATAAACACCCAAAACCGTCCAAAAAGGATTTTCCCTTTTTCCGTATTACGACGTTTGACTTTTACGGCGATACAGACATACGATTAAAATATAGCTTGTAATTCGTTGACGAATGTGATTCCTCCGCGGTCCATCACGGTAACAATTATATTCCATTAAAAATTAATGAGGCTCGATAAGAACCGATTTGACTTCAGGTATAGGACGAAAAAAGAGTAACATAAAAAACAATTCTCTTCGCCGATTTCGATAACAATAATACTATTATATTATTATATTACAAAATAATGCGGTATGTAACAAAAATACACCTTTCTTAAAATCAAATGACGAATCGTACAATAATTAATAATAATAAATTTAAAACGTTAAAGATTTTGTTTGCAAAGAAAGAAAATAATAATAATAAGGACATATAGATAACGCGTTAGTTGATTGCGAATATCCAACCTATATTTACATTAACAAACACACACGCACACGATTTAAATATAAAGTCGCGATCAAAATTATAACCAATAAAATCATCCCTTTCCACTCCTCGTCCGCATGTGTGTACGTGGGTGTATGCGTGTGAGTTTAGAATAGAATTTGGGTAAACAAATTTAAAGATAAAAAAGGAATCTACGAGAATAGATTAATGCTCACGCTCGAAATTAATTACACGCACGCTACCACGTAAATATCGTATAAATCGTTGTGTGACGTTCAATTTCGTAATAATGGTATACGTTAAGTATAGGTGTGGTCTCTTTGTCAAAAATGACGGATACGGTTGTCGTGTAGGACTATATTTGTTTAACGTACTAATAAATTATTTTTTTTGCGACTCAAATATAAATTGAACGAGATTTAATATTATAATTACCGAAACGATTATAAAATAGCCACCGGACAACGGCTCAGTTATTGAACGATATTACAAAACGACGATAAATCAATCAGAAGTTAAAAAAAAATAAATATATCTACGGTATCATACTTGACGGGGATCGCCCTGCTGTCACAATACAAGTCGTCCCCGGGAGGAACGCAATATACCTATAATACACGCACCACGGTAATTAATTCTCAAAAAGTAAGGTAAAAAAGACACTGAATTTTTTTTCGTCCGACGAATAAAGATTATATTTTAGTCCTCATATCTAAAATATCGGAACAAAATCGACATACTCGAATGTACCCGTCTCCGAGACGTCGACCGCGTACGGATATTATTTTAAACAACAATAATAATAATAATAGTAATAAAAACGTACCTATACATAGTGATTCGGAGAGGTATTATCGGATACATTAAACGCAATATACTTATGATTTGTTTCTTTTGCTTTTACGAAGCAAAAAAGAACAAAAAAATCATAATAAAAGCCGTTTTACAGGCTATTTCCCCGCAGCGAAACAAGTCCCCTATGTATGATCGTTGTAGCTACGAGAAAATTACATAATAATAATACATACATACGTTTGGTAACGACAAACGAAGTTGTCCCCAGTGCGGAAGAATATTTATACACGTATATATTTTACAGTTTTACACAACGCTACTGTCCTTAAGCCTGCAACATGAGCGCCTGGTCCATGAGCTTTTGCCGGGACCGGTCCAGGTGGTTACGGAGACCCTGGACCGCCGGGTGTTCTTCGGGATACTCTTCGACTTCTTGCAAATACCTGAGCGCCTCTTCCATACAGTCCATGTAACCGGCCACAAGCTCTGCCACTTCTGCGAAATCGTAAACGCGCACAATTAGGACGGCGAACGGCGCCGCAAAAATAACAATCGATCGATTCGTGGGTCACGGGTCGTTGTTGATATACATTGATAAAGTACCTATTTCGCCCAAGCCATGAACAATACATGTTCGTATTTCTTACGGATAGTTTAAACATTGTTCGTGGGCATACGAGTGGAATTCAAAAAAATCAATCAATGACGTCGAATATACAAGTATTTAAAGCGATTATATTATATTAATAAAAAATAAAAAACTATTTCCTCCATTCAGTTCGTTCGTTAAAACGTTGATATACGATACGAGCGTACTATTCATTAGACGATTTTATAAGATAAAGATTTACATTCTTACGTTTATAAACTTTTGGAATTTTAAAAAATAAATAAAAAATGTACGAGAATATCGATTTGATTTGAAATGAGCACATATACAGAAACATAAATAACGATTATCAAAATAATCGACGTCCTGTCTACAACAATGATACTGTGTAATTTACGATTATATATACGTAATACATATACGTAATTTGTTCAATAAATACATACAAATAAATACAACTGCAACGTGTACTTACGAAAAATGTCGACGGGCAAGGCGGATCCCGATTCTTCTTGGACGGCTATCAACTGTGAACAAAATAAAACCAAAAATGATAATCGCGTGACCAAAATATTTGTGTATCGAATACATCGTCATCGTCGTCGTCGCCATCGCCGCCGGCGCGGTCAACGATATATACAAAACACGAAGATTAAAGGATTAACGTTTCGGGCGGAACCGGTAAAAACGATTAGTACGCGTACTAATAACCGAAAAAAGAAAGAACGTGACACGTTTTCACGTAACGCGGTGTGCGTATGATTATGTAATGGAAACGATTGATGGGTCGGTGACGGCGAGTCACCTTTATTTACTTCTCACGAGACAGTTTCATTTGCATCACAACACGAAAAATGATCACCGGCTGGATTACACCGTCGAGCGTATTACGCGTAAATACGTCCATTAAATTATTACGTATATTTCACGAAACAGACTTCGGCGGATTAAAGCGACGGGTCGGTCACACGTACGAACGTGCGAACGTCTATTCAATTATCCGCGATTTCGGTATTTGACGTTCGAACGTCAGAACGATAAAACAGCTTCCGGCGACACCGAAATCGAAACGCTTCGATCGGATAGACAATCTGCAGTGCACGCGGCGCTCGAAAGCAATCTGGACGATATGAAACGCGCGAATACGAAACGACCCTCAGTGTTCCATCCATAATTATTGCTCCCGCCATCGTTGTCTCCCGCCGTATCCCCAGGTGTTTTCCGAAAAAAACGAGGAAGAATAACGTTCGTTTTCGTCGGTGTCGATTTACGTACGTAGCGCAAGTGCGTACACTCGCTTAATAATCGGTGCCCGTAATTACTTAACGCTGAATCGGTATAACCACGGCGTTCCCATCGGTTCAATAATCGTTCGGAGAAACGTTTCGACGTACTCATTTTCGGTTCGTTTCGAACTTTTAATTGAAATCAAACAAACAAATTATAAAAAATGTACATATAGGGGCATTATTAAACGTACGACTCCACGAACGATCGTGTACGCATTATGAATCGTGGTTTACGTAAAATAATTTCGAGTAAATTATCAGGCACTATCGATAACTATCACTTAGTTGTCGAATATTTTAAATTAACGATCTATTTTCGTCATCGAATCCACTAAATACCGACCGTGTAAAAGTCGGCAATTCACGACTTAATTCGTTTCAGTGATCCGATCGCGCGTGCGCGTCGGCCACGTATACCGGAACGCCGAGTAGTCTCGCTATTTTATTACGCCGGCCGGTCGAGTAAAAACGCGTTCGCTTTTTCCCCGACCGCGTCGAATTCTCAACGTGGAGAATACGTACAGCTGGCGTCGCGCGTTTATTATACATGGACATACGATATACGTATTACTACACGCACGTAATTTGAAAATATGAAATACAACCTACGAGTATATTATTAATAATAGGCGCGCGGTACACCCTACGTGATCGTTTCACCATCTGCTGTTTTATCCGCAGACGCGAACGTCGAGTGGGAGAGAGTCATAAAAAATAACACGAAACGATTAAAACTACGCAAGTTTCAGCGCTGCGTTACGACCAACAAGTCACCACGGTTCCGCGCGTCGAACATTTTTGACCTCTCTTTTGCTCGAGAAGTCCTTTTACGAAAACTGAATTAGGAACCATCCCGTTGTCGGCTGTCGAATACCACCGGTCTGGAGACCACTCTCCCAATGGGGACATTCAAACGCGTTCAAGTCACCGGTTGCGGGGCGACATACGATCGGTGCGCGTCCGAATAACTTCCTATGACGAGCCACGTTACGGAAACGTTCCAAACGAAAAAACGAAAAGGGATATTCGGGGACGCGTCGTTATTATTATTAATGCGCGTGGTTATGCGAATTTATTAACTCCGTCTGCCGGTGGCTTAAAGAAGGATTTTTGCCGTACACACGATTTGTCTCCGGACACGTTGTGATAATATAATACTCTAATCTAACACACGCTCGGATATACACATACGTAATAAGCCTTCGAAATTATATATATATATATTGTTGCGGTCCTCGTACTGTACACGACTCCTGTAAGTGACGCGTCATTTAGTTCGGTCGACGTTTCCAGCAACATGAAAATTACATAAATTACGAGTTCACGCAATAACGCGTGTTTGAGGTAATAATAATAATAACAAACGTTTTATTATATGTATATACACTTGGCAACGATGACGACGATAGACACGAGTGTACGCAGAGTGTTCGTATTCATTTTAGAATATCAAACGGAAAGTTTTCGAATCGGTCGTAAAACGCCAACTTCCCAGCAAGCTGCAGTGTAGTGTAACAATTACGCTGTCAGTAATCCTGTTAAAACTTGACCTACTTCGAGTTGCGACATTTGTATATTTTCGTGCGTGCGGACCAATGTGAAAAGTTGTGGTTTTATTCACATCATCACTATATAAATTCGCCACCGGCGTTTAATTCGATATAACCAAATTAGAATTTCGCGACCGTAATTAAACCTGTATTCGAAATGCCACCGTTTGCCAAATCAATCACGTAACAATACCGTATTTCGTATATTTTGAGCTACCTTGTGAAATTGTTATTTCCACTCGTCAATAATCAGGTGTTCTCGCGTATTGTGCAATAATACGTTGTTACTATATAAACGTCCGATAACTTATTTATAAAAAAAAATAAACAATACGATCGAGAAATTCAATAATTATAATACGGTATTCGTCCACGTCATTCCCATAGGGACACTAAATTTATTTTTAATTTAGCGAAAAAACGAATAAAATATTTTAACGGTATTACGTAAGTACGTATATCTAAATTCAACGAGGAAATTGTTCACGTTAACCTAACGTAACAAACGAAAACCATTGTTCATGTTAAAACTACGAGAGTTTCTGGCTCACGAAAATTAGTCTAACGTAGTCTCTAGAGACGTTCTTTAAATATTTCTCCCGGGTTTGTATACAAAAAAATCACATTAATAAGCGATAAAAAAGAATTGAACGTTCGTACAATTCGCGCGTTTACGCGTTAATCGTATATTGTATAAGAAGATCGATTACCTCGTTGGCCTGGCCTTCCTGCATCAAACACGTAGTAGTAAGACGGTCTTGCATTTTGAACGTTCCCGTAGAACAAACGTGCGTGGAACCAACGGGTCGTTGGGCGCGTGATTGATAAATTGTTCGCGACTACGTAGTGGATTTCGTAGTTAACGACGACCGGTGCGTAAAGATCGAGCCGGGAAGTGCGTGCCTGAGTGTGTGTGTGTGTGTACGTAGAACGCTCGTAGACGACGATATCTCGACCAGAAGAAAAGACACAACCAACCACGACGAGACGAAATTGCCGACTGACTGATACCGTGCACTATGTACTACTCTCGATGTGTGTAGTACAACGACGAACGTTCGAGCGCGCGGTCGCCACCAGCACTGTTGTAGTAGTAGTAGTAGTAGAAGTAGTACGGAGGTTCCATGCGCCGCTGCCACCGCCGTCGTCGTCGAGCAGGTGAGGTGGTTGCCGCTCGTCATCCCCGCCAATCCTTCCACCCTGTCCAAATCCTGCACGGTGCTCTTTATCCCTCCACTGCTCCACGATCATTTGTTTGCCCCCGTGTAGATCAACTATAATAATACACTCCGCCGTCGCCACCGCCACCGCTCCACCTCATCCCCTCACACACTTCCACCTTTATCCCGCCAACGTCGCGTCCAACTACGCTTTATTTTAAGGACGTGTCTACTTTATACAATTTTAACGCGTTTCGCTATACGACAATTAACGTATCTGTATATAGTGTTACCCGATTTAAATACCGATTATCGATCGTTGGAAACATGTTTATACAATGAAATAGCGACGTTCTTTCGTGTAGATACCGACACGATGTTATTAATAAAATAAAGACGAGTTCATTTTAAGGAAATCGTAAATCCATCAAAAACAACGTGGAAAAATTCGAACGGAACTATGAATTTTTAAATCGCATTTCGTATGCGATCATATTTAGCTAGTTTTCTTGTTCAAATTTCAATACTCTCTACGTCTCTATTTTATTATTTAATATTTTATTCATTTTATATTTTACATTTATTTGTCCCTTTAGAATTTCATTCAACTTACTCGTTCGTTGTTTTTTTCACCTTTTATTTATAACTAATTACAATATTCGACGCAGATCGTGAACGTATTTAATCAATAATTATTTAATTCTTTAACGATAACGAAATGGAATACGATAACGACAATAGAAAATTTGTTCTCCTCGAATCGTTTTTGGTACGAAATCAATTTATGACCACATTTTCGTGTTGATATTTTACGACCGCACAAACGACTTCGATTTCTAACCATTTATAATATATATTATATATATATACATTTCGAAAACGTGTTGGATAACAGCCATATTTTTATCGACACTTCACGTGACGTATGTAATATACTCGATATACCTATACAAACTTTAGAAATTGGAATCTTATTCAAGCGTGATATACGTTAAAAACTTCATAGTATTTTTTCCTCTCGGTTGCTTACACACGACAAAAATTTAATGCAACTTATACACGATATTTCAATAACGATCAGAATAAAAACAAAATCCGTACACCATTTATTTACCGCTGTACGTGAAATGTTTATTGTTATAATAATACGTCATTATTTATATACAAACCACACATCGATACTTAACTACATTTATAAAAAAAACCATTTGTAACTTCTCGGTATCGAAAATATTTTAATTAAAACTATATACGCGCATAACGTACAATACAATAAAGTACGAGTACCTGAAATGTTTCGTGTATTTTATTTTTTCATTACGTTTTTAGTAAAGAATTTTCAAGAATATTAAACATAAATTATGTATTTATCTATACACGTTTACCTGTGACCTAAAAAATCCGAAACAACAATATAATATTTTTTACAAGACCTAAAGAGAAACAAATATTAATTTCTACTAATGGAAAGACATTTTAATACAACACAATAATACCTACTCAACATAAATCGTTTGTTCGGGGTTTCCTTTGAACTTTTATGTATTTTTAATAAAATTGCTATTGCGCAGTCTTTCATTGTCGTAACCCTACCGCAGTGACCGTATCATTTTAATAGAACAAACACGAGCGCTTTAATGATTAATCAAAATTATAACGCCGTAAATAAGTGAATTTGCTGGAGAAAATTAATTCGACCAGTGATTTGCTATAACTTGAGGTTTATGCAAAATAAATGCTCACAAAACCCCTAGCACTCCATAAATAGGTCCAAAATATATTCATACGAACAAACTTTTTTCAATGGGATCATACTCCAATGCAAACACGTTTAGATTTTTGATTTGATTTCAATACTCAAACGTCATTTAATAGACACAACGACGTATTATAATATCCACATAATTATTTCCAACGTTGTTTGCCATTCGACAGCGGGGTATTTAAATTTTAAAGAAAACTAATGATAACGAATTCGGTAACAAACAACCGTCAAATACTCAAAAACTGTTTAAATGTATAAAAAAATATTTCGTTGAATACCTACACACTAAACATACCCGCTTTTTCGATAATATACCTACATGGAATATAAATTCACTAATTGCATTAATATAATTTGTTTTTAATAACAAATTGAGTATAATAATATATTATATATTGTATATAACGTCAAAAATAAAATCGGATTATGGAAACAATTTTTTTAAACCTGAATTTGAACAAATTTACAGTAAAATTGTATATAAAGCGTTTGTTAATTTTCTTTCCAAAATAGTATTTTCCTACGAAATACTTTATACGACCTTTTCTTGTTTATCGATTCATACTTATATCCAGCTTTACTACTTCAAACTATATATTGTGAGTATAAAATTAACATTTATCGTTTAATTAAATACGAGATTAATTATTGTACATATAAACACTTTCCAAGTTTTTTCGAACAACTATTAAAGCAAATCAAATGTTCACAAGAACATGTTATTATCTCGATCAGTTGTGATAAACGCATAAAGTAAGTCCAAACAAAATAATTAAGTTTTATTTTTACTACGACAATACTGAAGACCATAACTTGTAATATACTAGTTGATGAAAATGGATAATTTTCTTTTTCATAAAATATCTATTTATCGAGGCCTTTATTTCGGAATTTTTGGTCGAAATGAATACATATAGTAACTATTATTACTGAAATTTTAAATTAATATTAATGAAAAACATACATATATATTAATACAATTGTGAATTTAACAAAGCCAAAACAATTATAATCACTATTTAACAGGTACATGTTTTATATAATTCAAATTTATATAAATATAGGTTTTTATCAAATTCATAAAGAGAAAAACATTAATTTTGTTCATTTTAAATGTGAAAAAAAATTATTATTCGATAAATAATTAGTAAATTAATTGTAATTATATATTTGTAAACATAATGCCAAATTCATAAAACAACACCATCCAGTTGATTAAATATTGAATTTTTGATTTTGATAATATTAAAGTTCGTCGTAACCTTATTTATTAAAATATATATATAGGTATATATATATATATATATAATTCTCAAATACTCTTTTAGATATTAATACCCCATCTACCGGACAATAGTTACAAACAATATTTTATAAACAGTTTTCGTCTAAATAGAGAGAGTACAATATATTATATGTAGATACAGATGTACAATTTCTATAATAAATTCATTATTAATAAATAAATTATAATAATAATCTTCATTTAAAAATGAAGATAATTATTTACAATTATTGTCGTAAGAAAAATTTTGATTATTTGGAATTTTGAACTACACATAATTCAGGAAAAATTATTTTCAATTTATCAGTATATCAGATTAATGTTATGAGTTCCAATATACGTTCATAAATTACAATATAATATATAGAAAGTATATTTACACTGTAAAATATTAAATTATGATGATTTGTGTTATCTTTTAACGTTTAATGTGATTTATAATTTGTTTTATCATATTTATACAAATATAAATTCAGTTTTGAGAGTATAAATTCTTTACACCTTTAATCATATTTGTATTTGTGGTTCATACTGTAACATTTACAATTCGTATATTAATTTGTTCTATTTATTTATATTCAAAGCAACAACAATAGCAGACATCGTAAGCAAAATAATTTTTACGTTTGCTATGTAAGAGTATGAAATTTTTACGGTATTTCTAAAAGTA
Source organism: Geopemphigus sp. TES_GeoC_2020 (assembly GCA_025469175.1). Taxonomy (NCBI): domain Eukaryota; kingdom Metazoa; phylum Arthropoda; class Insecta; order Hemiptera; family Aphididae; genus Geopemphigus; species Geopemphigus sp. TES_GeoC_2020. Next base: position 38,918 of record JAIPRN010000821.1, read on the forward strand.
CTTAAATCTAGTGAAGTTACTTTAATTGAAATCGTGAAGAAACACAATAATAAAACTAAATAAAAAAAACTTTAAAGCAGTAAACTGTACATAATCCAAACTGAATATTTTTTTAGAGATCAGATAATTAAGTGTGTCATAACAGTATGTTTCCTATAAATATAGCTATTTCACAGTTGCCAGTGATTGCCAATTGAAAATGTTCATTTGCCAGGTACAATCTAATACAGAACCTATCTAAGTGGTAAGAATTTCCATAAATAAATCAACGTTATGAATTTAATATCTTAATTTTTAAAATAAACTTTCGAAATTATAATAACCATTATGAACTGTACATTAAAAACAACGGATAATATTGATTCACCGTTTATAATTTTTTGAGGCTAAAATAAGCAATAAGTATTTGAAATTCGATCAATTACGACAAATAATGTAATAATATGTAAATAATGACGTTTAAAATTATTTTTCAAATTCAATAATAACAAAACAATAACAAAAATATTCATTTTCAATTATAAAACTAGTAAGTATCAATACACACTTAAAAACAAGTTATCGTGTCCCACGAAACTGGTGTAATACCACATAATCATTATTGATCAGACTTGCACAGCGTGCACTCAGTTTTTAAGCTAAAAAATTATTTTCCATCTTATTTCTTTAATTAAAATTCATCGATACGGATGTGTAAAAAAATAACAATAAATTTAGTCTTGTCGTCAATACTGTATACATAGATCTGAATATTGTTTTATCATAGATTACGAATATTTCGTTATAAGTTATTATAACTATAATTATTATTATTAATTTTTTTAAACCTTTGTTAACGTACAAAATGAATAAAAATATCTTCGAATCAAGAATGTTCACAATTTTTAATCCTCCTACCGGAATATTTGATTATTCATCTTGTTCTTCTAAAAAACGTTATGTACGAATTTCTTCACCACCTTAGCTTGTTAAATGAAGACATACAATTTGTTATTTAAAAGCATAAAGTATTTAGACGCGTTTTATTTATAGTGGTTATTCTCCACAAACGTAGGCCTAATTCACTCGCAGTGGAATGTCAACATTGTATTATTCTTTGGCCTTACCAAATATACGGGTCATATATACTTAACGTACTTACAAAATATAAAGAAATATCAATTTGAAATCTCAAATGTCTTCAAACTAATTATATACGATATTATAATTATTTACGATTTTTAACTACGAAACGTTACTTTTACGTCATTAGTGAGAACAATGTATTAACGCTCCAGTGCTTCTTACTTACTATGACGATGTAACTAATTAACAGATTATACGTATTAATTATTAATATAGACGTACTTATCTAAATCTAACTAAGATTTACGAGCTAATCTCATTACTAACTATCATTAAATACGATTATGACTAATGACTAGATATTGCGAATAATTATTTAGACACTGCTACAACAATGAAAACTATTGGCCAACACGATAAAACATAATTCGCGTTATTTATATAGAAAATAAACACCATAGATATTATTATTATCGCTAAAACTTCACGTATGTTTTGTACTGTATGAAAAACAAGTCATAATGATCCATAGTATATATAATATGTCGTCCACGTTGTAACATTAAATACAGTGATAGAAGTGTTAAAATATCCCACACTTCAATTGGTCAAAATACCTAGGGGCGTACGATTTATGTGTACTAAAATGTTTTCTCCTCCGTCTTTGCACTTTGTTAAGTAATAGAACCAACTCGTTCTACGATCCTGGGTTCTATCTTGTAAACAAATTTATAATTGTTGTCATTACGTATTATTCCAAAGTGTCCAAATCAATGTGCATATCATACGTACAATATTCTATTTTTAGTGTTGCCAGTTTTGCCAGGTCCATCGAGTGAAAGTATTCTTCTGTGGCCTGTTGTCATCAATATATCGCACGCGGTTTTCTGCAGCTGATTCAATGGTGAGACTTTTGTTCGTACTGATTGACTTAAAGTGTCTCGATCGTATTGCCGTTCTCGTTCAAATGTTTGATTGAATGCAGCGTGCATGAGACGAATCCGCGCTGACATCATCTTGCCGGGCATCATCAAGCATAAATCCTTTATTGAAATCAACGTCTCATTGTGGATCTCCGCGTTCGGAATTCGCTGTTGCTGTACACACTTGACGCAAAATTTCTTCAGCCATATTGTTTTTGTATTTGGTCCACAAACGAAGTAAGTTCAATGGAAAACACGTCAAAACTATCATGGCGAAAAGTAATTGAATTTGATGCACAATATGAATATCATCCTCGAGTAAATATAAACATCGACAGGCTTCTCGATATGTTGCGCACAACTACCAATGACAGTCCGTGAAAATTCAAATAAAGTCAATCCACGAACATTAGCCAATAACAAACTTGGGTAAAAACATTTTCGACTTAGCTGAATTGTAGATTTTTCCGATTCATTTTTATTAATATATAGATTATTTGTAATCACGTCGAGTCTGTATTCCATAGTCATAAATTGTGTTGACGTACATGTCAAGACATGAAATATACATTAGATATCAATGTTTTGACGAAAAAACATTTTATCGTATTACTTTTTAAATAATATATGTGAGTTATGATGTAGTATTCGTTGGTTTATGTTTGTTTTTGAATCTCGGGTGTTTTTAATTTTTAAAACGTTATTAATATATATTTGTTTATTACTATTACTATTTAATTTTTATCGATCGTATTGAATAAATTCTTTTTTTCATTTCTTGTAGAATATATTCATTTTTGTCGTCAATTTTTATATTATATTTATTTGTTGTTTACAAATTGACTTGGACGTTTTATAAATTTTATTACGTTTATTACTACAATTATAATATTATAATGAGAAACAGGTTTTATAATTTTGATATTTACAACATAATTATCATTTTCTGATTGATCCTTAATAATCACGAACGTTTTCGTCAAAGAGTATGAAGTGCGTCTTTAATGAATCTTCTTTGTTGTATTTAAAAAACAAGAATTTTCTAATTATATATAAAAAAAATCCAATAATATACCTTTATGTTGAAACTTTTCTATTAGAATATATCTTAAACTTCCATTGCTGACATTTGGTATTTTCGTCTTTACATTTTCTAAATGAATTAGCAATATAAAGTTAGAAATTTACATTTCAAATCTTTCTTTTGTCCATTTTATTTATCGTATCTTGCTTTTCAAAATTCTAGTAATTTCTATTCTTCAAGTAGATTTTTCATACGAAATTTAATTTCCTATAAACAAATATTCGAGAATGGCATTAAAACAAAAACTATTTCTATTATACGAACTACGCACACACAAAAGGTTTATTGTATTTCAAATTCAAATAAAAAGTGCATAACCTATGACGTCCATATGTCCCATTTTACACGGAATTGATTTTTAACATTGCATCCGATTTTTTTAATAACATTCATTCGGAACATTTTTTATCCTGTTCTTCTAAATAAATTCCTTACTGAAATTAATAGTGGATAACGAAATTCTATACTAAAAATTAAAAATATATTTTGGCTCGATATAATTTTAAGTCCCTTTGAATTTAAAATTATAAAGTTTGCATGTAATGATGAAAATAAGTTTATACGGGGAAAACAGTTTTTTAAAAATTGCTGATTTTACGAAGCACATTTTCTGATGTGGAGAAATTCGTAATCTCGTATTTGAGTATATAGAAATATTAGATATTCCTATATAAGAAAAATTCAAAAAGTTTTAAGTATTTAAAAAAAAATCATTCTAAATTTACAATGTAGTATGGATCAATGAGCACTTAAATATATAATAATAACCTATATAAAACATTTAAAAACTACAAACGACGTTGCAATAATAAGGATTATTAAATATTGACCGTGTTATGAAATAATAATCATACAACATAAATTATACCCTTCCTTAAAAAGTCAACTGTACAAAGCCACCATCATTTTTCGACTACAATCTTTAGTTTAAAAGTCATTTTGTTTTATTGATTTTAATTATTAATAATAAGTCTTTGTATTTTTTATTTTGTACATACTCGATTTAATCTACACGTAACAATAAAAAGATAGGCCTAAATGCAATTTATCAATAATTAAAATTCGTAAATATGCGTACGTGTGTATTAAAAATAACTGTAAGCTTATCAAAGTCTGACATTCATATTTAGAGACCAGATTTGTTGAACTATAAAAATCCACAAACTCGAATCAAATAAACGTTGAGTACATTTTTATTTGAAAATCATTTTTCAAACATATTTTTAACTTTTATCGACAATTTGTATTAAAATAATTTAAAACTTATAATAATAATTGTGAACAATGATTACTGTACAATGCACTACACAATTTTATGCTACATATTCTTAAATATTTCGGATCAAATACGTATAATAATAATAATCTCTTTTAAAAATATATCGACAGATTTGAGTTATACTACATTGTCATCATCTAAATTCAAATTTGGAATATTGTAAATTTTTTTTATATTTAGCGAAAATTTACATTAAAAAAATAATGATGTATCCTTAGTCCTACAAAGTACTAAAATAAAAGTAATTAAATATTTTACATTAAAACATTATTCTAAATTATTTTTAGATTATCTTTTAGAATACGAATTAAACAAATTATTTTTTCAAAAATGTTAAGCAACAGTTTTCTGTCCAAAAATAATTTACATTTAATACAAATTAAAAGGCTAAAGATAAATTTATCAATAAAAAACAGTCCTCTCTTTCATCGTTATACATCTGGTGGTTGTAGAGGAAAGATAATTTTGATCTCTCGTAATATATTGCATTTATTATTATTTGCGCTGAATCAAACCTTTACTACTCTCTTAATCGGAAATAGAAAATGTGGATACAACAACAACAAAAATGGTCGAGTACTTTTAGAATATATATTTGTATAAATATATATTCTAAATGCATTTTTTATACAATATTTAAACTCGAATTCTTAATAATATTTCCTCTATTTATTCGAAAACTTTTTAAATGTTACCAAGTTTAAACGTCCGGATTCTCCTACCCCGTTTTTATGATATTAACAAAAATATCGATTTTCTCTTACAATTTGTTCACTGTTATCCAAGTTGTTACGTTTTGAACAAACGCCATTTTATTAATATATTTCGACAAAGTTTAAACGAGTCATTTAATGATAGTTTAAATGAGCACTTTGCCAAACTATCATTAAAATAACAGTGAAATATTACGAAATTATACTACTCCGTTGCCGATATCCATCACCGATACTATCGCCGTGTTAAAAGTCAATCGGTCAATCAGTAGCACGCAGTTGTAACGAAATTGCCTATCCGAAAAGCCGCAAAAATATCGTTTCAGTCATCCAAAAATGTTTTACAACTTAATTCGAGACAAATTCTCGTCTTAAACATTTATTTAAACGAAATTATCAGTAGTAAATTATTATTCTTACACGAAATTACCCGTATATAATAAAATATTAAATTATACAATATTTCTATTACAATCCAAGAAAATATTATTTTCAACGTCAATATTTTTGTATTACATTTTGAAATTCTATTGAATATTTATATACACGATAAATTAATAAAACAGAATATTCATTTATAGTCGTAAATAAAAGTAATTTATTGTATATCATTAACTGGAGAAAGGTTTCTTAATTTAATCAAAGTTTAAATAATTGAATAAAACTATAAAAGCAAATTCATTTCCCTCCAAAAAATATTAACTGTTTTAAAAAACCAAATGTTCTCCTTCAGTTTGAAAAATTAACGATAATTTACAATTTATATATTCGAAAACAGATATTACGTAAAATAATGATCAATACATTATTCTATCGAATTCTGTTATTGTTTTTATTATTTGTTAATAAGCTTAAGATTTATAGCATTTTACAAATTGTTGAGATTTACTAAAATATTGGCTGATTATATTATAATTTATCATAATGACATTATGATAAATTATAATATAAACCTTTCTAAACCTTTCTATAAACCAATCTAAACCTTTCGAAAATAATATTTCTTGTGCTTGAGTGACGTTAGTTAAGTTTATTTAAGAATTCTAATTTGTACTCTATAATATCTTACCTAATAATTATTTAAACCATTAAAACACCAAAAAAGAAACCATTGAACATTTTAACATTAAACGTTTAAACATAATAAACGTATTCCTGTAACTTAAAATTTTTCAAACCAATGATTTGTCATCGATATAGTCTTTAATTTCTCAATAATAATGATTAGTATTGAAAAAAAGTATGAAATATAATATTTCGAACTACTATCATGAAATATAATATAACAACATTTCAAAATATATTTTATATCCAATCAAAAAAAAAAAAATAAAATAAGCTATATTCTCGTGCTTCTAAAACAGTATACTTATAGTTAATAATAAATTATCAATATTGAGGTAATATCTTAATATATACAATATTTGGCTAAACTAAAATGATTGTTTCTATTTTTTCGTATTTTATCATCCATGTTTCTAATAAAATTACTGCAATGATCAAAACTTACGTAATAACATTACGTGTAAAAATGATTTTCTTCTATTAAAAAAATGTTAAGCAAAACAACAAAAACATTTTTAAATAATCAAAATTTATATAATATGCCGTATTTGTATTTGGAACAAATAATCCATCAGGTTGCAGTGTTAATGAAACGTTAATTATACATGCGTTAAATTTTATATAAAATTAAAATTTGTTTTGACCTTATTCAAAATACAGTGATCAATTCAATAATATACTTCCACTTTAAAAAAGTTAAGCCAAATGATTATTTCAGAGCAAAATAAATTTATAAATTTGTTATTCAATTTACAAAATAAGAATTTTCTCTCACGCAACAATCGTAACTGACGGATGATATTATTTGTGGATACATAAAAAATATTACACGTACCCCAAAGTTAGTCAAAGCATATTATACATAAATTATTCAATATTTCATTGTGTTGTTAGTATTATGTTCTTTTTCAACATTTTTAAAATGAAATGTTTGTGGATTAATTAAAAATGTTGGTAATTTGAGCTGGAATAAAATGGCATAAGTATACAACGCATTCCAAAATAATTGACAATATATACTATATTGTACAAATATTAAAACACTACATCACATTTTACTATAAACAGAATAATAAAACACTTGCTTTGGTTAATCGTTAAAGTCAAATTTTACGATTATATTATATTGCAACGAAAATTAACATTGACGATAAAAAAGGTTGTATTCTTATTTAAATTTCAGAATTTAATTACATTTTCGACGACTACTAATACACAATATTCGAGTTTTCAATAAAATGATATACTATTAGTCTAATCCTGTGGATAACAACCAATAGCACCTTGTACGAGGAATTTTTTCCACTCATTAGTTTTATACATACATATATGTAATACATACAGATCGCACGAAAGAACTATAAATAGTTTTAAAAAAATGTGTGTGTGTGTGTGTGTGTGTGTGTGTGTGTATATATATATATATATGAAAGACGAGCATGGGGAATTTAGAATGAACATAAATCTATTAAGTAGTTTCATGTATTGAAGGAGTGTAATATACGTTCTTGGTATTTTTTTCATGTTTTTCAACCTTCGGGCGTCGGCAGCGGAGCGAGAGTCGATTTAAAAAAAAATAAAAATAAAAACAGGTTATAATTTGATGAGAATGGTATAATAATATTTATCTACATCATGCAACGATGTGTATAGTTATGGGCCTGTAAGAATAGTCGGCAGTCGAGACTTGAGGATTATTACAACATAGAACCGACGGATGCGAGTTATATAATGGCAATCAAAATAATTTAAACTGCCACATAAATGTGGTTCGAATATAAATAGCTATATACATAAGTACGTGTGTATATATATTATAAACACAGTACGCACGCACAATCATTAGTCATATGGATTATACAATAATATAGAAAAAACGTTCTCAATTCATACTTAAATAGTTATATAATTTAGAAATTTACAATCAAACTTAACGTCTATAATAATAATAATAATAATAATAATACCTATTTGTATACGTACTCGTATAATATTAAAATAAACGATAAAAATCGTGTATAAATTTAATGCTGGGAAAATCTATACGACTTAAATATAATACGCTCTTAAGTAACGATGAAACATTACTATCACGAACGAATAAATAATATTACAATTGCACAGACGTACATATTAAAATTGATATCAGACACATAATGAAAAACGTGTCGTACCGTAATTATTATAATATAATGGTTAAGTTACGCGATTGTCGAGTACGTGCAAACATTTATGGCACCAGTTACAAGTGTTATCAATCGTAGACTGAAGACTCAAAATGTATTTTGCATTCTATAATGTACGATCGTTTCATAAACGTTAATAATCGTCATTCTTCGACGGTGAGTCCACGAAAGAGAAATGGCGAATTCGTCTTTCTAAGAACGCGTACCGATTAAAGAGCGTGATTGTATAGATATTTCCGACTAATAATTCGTATGTACAGCGAACAAATGTATATAATATATTGACTAATAGAAATTTAAAAAAATACAACACGCCCTGCTTACTACTGTATTTGTATATAATATAGTCGTTTACTTCCGTCTAAAATCTATTACAAAACAGTTAATCTAGCATATTTTATCAACGTACGCGCTGTAATATATTTTAAATACATTTTCGTTCTCGGGGTGACATCACCGAGTGTGTGCGAATTGTGTCAATGACGTCACCCCGAAATATCTTTAAGTTTGACTAATCAAAAATATTATTTATTATTATTAATGTGTACGTTGTTATTATATAAAGACGTTCCACCTGAAAGTATAAATATACATATCGATATACGATTTAACACGCGTCAATGATAACCACATTCGGCCCGAATTAAAAAAAACTTTTCTTACATAAAGTAAACAAAAAAAAAAACCGATAATTTGTATAGCGGTTTTAGTTTGTCCTATTCTGACCTATGAATTTAAAAAGTCGGCGTAATTTTTTTTTTTGTATCTTTTAATGGCATACGAATGTACATATTAATAAGAGCGTATAATACGATTTATAAATAGATTCTATGTAAACGTTTTATCCTCAGTCTGTCTCGTCCGTATAACACAGTAGGCGCGTCGCAATAAATATCAACACGTGTGATGACGATCGTCGATGTCGAGTTACAATCGAGGGATTCTTTGTCGTTCTTCTTGCAGCAACAGGTCGAGCGCGTCACACACAATTTCATCGATAGTAGTTCGAACGACTACCAATCGTGTACGTGCTCAGCGGAATGCAACCGGGCGCGAACATATTTTCGCCCTGCTGCTGCTGCTGTTGTTCGTAATCCACGTCGTAGTAAATCCCGCTCTGGTTCTATAAGCGAACGGAAACGAAAAAAAAAAAAGAATCAACAAACCGGCGTTCGATTCGTTCAACTCCGACGGCAAAAACATGAAAAATGTGACTCTACTATGTGTACTTAGATACCGTGCAAAAAGGTGCGCCTAAGTTTGGCAAATACAACTGTTTGTCACGTCTAATTCACTTTTTTGTCAGACCTTTTCTCACGATTCAACGTGTACACGCATTACGTATTCATATATAGGAGAGTGGTCGCGGAATCAAACGCACGCAAAGTCTGTTTAACATTGCCGAAAGAATTATCGATAAACGACAATCTTAACAATAAAGAAACTAACGTAAAAACAAGAGACGTTTTTCTGTTTTGTACGAAATTCGACCATAAACGTTCTACATTAGCGTACACACATTAAACGTAATCTAGACACAACCGTAAAATAATAAAACGTGTAATAGTCGTATCGAATTACTGATGATTCATCGGGTTTTTAAATTTTGATCAAAATAAAACGCAACCGTTACACTGTTATTTAATATAACGACTACCGACCAGGTTCATTGACTATAGTTCATTGATTTCCCGAGGGAAAAAACAAAGTTTTTTCAAACCAATATGGAATGTTTTAAAACGCCGTTTTTATTTATAACTGTTTACGATATTTGTGTAGTAAGTGAACATCTATAAAAGAACTACAGTGTAATTGTTGCAATTATTTATCGTTGATTTTTGAAAATTATTTCTAACGAAACCCGTCATTATTGTTATATAAAAATATGTCCGTTATTATTGTCGCGTAATTCTAGTTATTTTTTTGAATTAGCCGCCGATATTGTTGACAGTCTTTCAAATAGAAGCATCTTCCAAAATTACCCTACAATATTTTTATAATAATTTATTTACTTTTTATATTTTTTTGTTTTTTAAAAAATTTAGATTGAAAAATTGTTCGTTTCGGCCAGTATACTGTTTAAAAAAAGTCCCTGTTTACATTTCAAGCAATTTAAGTAATACCAAGTAAAATTCTGTTACCATTTTACAAGAATCGATTTAAAATTTTTTTAATAATTAACAAATTTCATTGTGCAAAAAAATAATAATAATTGTCGTCACCTCAATATATATTATTCGTGGATAAATTTCAAAAACAATAGTAGCTATGATAACATATAGCCATCTGTTAATTTCCCGAAAATTAACGTTTTGTAGTGTAAATAATATCAAGAACCTATGTCAACTTTTTCAAAATTGCGTTAAAATTTTAAAAATCGAGTTAATAAAAAATTAGAAATATTCCTTTTAAATATTTCATGTCCATGAAACGGTGCTATATTATTGTAACTAGTAATGACATTTATTATTAATTTTTACCGTTGACTAGTTATAGTATTGATGTTTCTATATTTATAGCGAAAAATATCTTATATTTGTTGATTTAAATATTTTCAATATTTCGAAATTCTAAACAATTTTAAAGAACCTTGTATTTAAAAAAATAATTTAACTCGTAACTATGAAACAATTAGAATACAGTCATAAGACTATATTCGCAGAAAAAAACGCCGAACTAAAATGATTAAAATAAGATCGGTGGATTTGTTGAAAATTATTCGTATTAAAGTGTCCGTGATGATCAACATTTTTAGTTGATCATCGCACATAAACGATCCATGACGTATACTTACGGCTAAGGAAGATCTACTTTTCGGCCTGGACGTCTGAAAACTTCGGCCCAGTAAGTCGGTTCGGTCCTCTTCTTCGCTCGTGCTCGACTCAGGCGTACGGAAAGCGTGGGAAATCGTGCTCGTGCCGGGTGGCCGGAGCCTAGGCAACGGCATCGGCGCGCCGACGTACCCGAACATGTTAGACCGCATAGTACCGTTTCCCGGTTCGGGCTGAAAACCGAACAACAATCGCGTTCGTGTTATAACATTTTTCGCTTGTGGCGTACACCGTACAGTGTAATAGTATTATTTACGTAACGAAGCGGAGCTATGTAAAATTGCTTGTCAGTCATAAATTAGAATTCTTTGGTAAAAAATGCTGTAATCATTTTATTGTGGTCGGTAGCCGCTAATTTGAAAGTCGCCGCCGTTAAAACAATCCCACCGGAGATATTACTAAATGGCATTATTCGAAAATCGACAAATCACGAAATGCGATAAACGAATATTTGCGAAATATTTGACGAATACACTGTTGCCAGCGTACTAGTCTCAGTCCTTCGATTTTAGAACGTATACGAATTTTAACTTCGAGGTAGTCTATAACCGAGACACATTACTACCTCTATAGTGGATCCGTTTTATTTGTTCGGCTTGCGGTTGAACCCAAAATTCTCAAAAAACGCTGCCGTGAGAAAACTGTTACGTTTAGAAAAATTTTTTAATTTTGATTTCCAATCCATTATTTTGGATGGAGTAAAGTTGAATGACGATATTATTTTTAAAAAATCAAGTCTACGACAACATGGACCTAGCCTCAAACCCTTGAAACTTTTAAACCCGATATTGTTAAATCCACATATAATAATGTTTGGAATTTCATACTGAAAGGCGATAACGTAATGTGTAAATCACATAAATGCCGCGACGACATATGGCAGTGTAAATGAAAATACTCGGCGATTATCGTGCGTATTAAAAATACCTCATGAACGATAAAATACTGAACATTCGGTTCAAAAACTGAACCTAGTAATCGCCGACTATATATAAAGCGAATAAATTAATCGTGCGGATTAAATTTTAAAAATATTGTTCCCTTCAGACGTTATAAATGCGTTTTATAAGATAAAAATTGTTAGTAACATGATGGTGTAGAGCTGTTATTTTTTCAAGCTTGCGATGTTTCATATTAACCATTTTATAATATTACGCAAAGAAAAAACGATTATCTTAACTTAAATATACACTTTTGAATAAAGTAATATATTTATATGCGGTGGTAACTGTGGGTATACACAATACGAATATCATTGAAATTGAAGAACAATGTTCTTCCTCCACCCAAAAAAATTTTTTATAACATTATTGATACGTAGCTCTGTAAGAATCAAAAGTCATAAAAAAATACCACAAAACTTCTAGAAAAGTACCAAAAATTTATCGAAACACGTTAATAAAAAACAGTTATTCTACGTACCATTTATTATGTTCTATTCGTTTAATTAAATGTGCGTATATATATTAACAGTTACTATAATCATTGTAAGTTACAGTTAATTAGAAATGAGAAGTTTTAATATTTATTCGTGTTATGTGGTTTTACACAAAGAGATTGAAAAAAATATACGACGTAAAATTAATTTATAAAATATTTAAAAATTTAATGGCGAAGTGAGGTATCCCGTGAATGAATATATATTTGTGACGAGACGAATATGTTGACGGAAAACGACCAAGCGCCGTTGAAACATACACCGCGTAATATTTCTTATTCTTAATCTTCCAACCACGTCAATAAAACAAAACAATTAATCAAACGTAATAAAATCGATATGAGCCATTACACATTACGATAAATAAATCGGGATTAAATTAAAAATTAAAATTTGAATCGTTCATCGTAAGTAGCATGAACCGAAATAGATATCGAAATAAAAAAACTAAATGTCTACGACATCCGAATTTTATTGAAACATTATTTAGAACAGCGTTCGTAGACAATTCTGTAAACACTTCGGAGGTTTATGTATTATACAACACGTCACTCGAATACAATAGTACAAAATTGTAACTTTTAGTTCGGATTGTCCTATAAGTGCGCAATGCGTTCGAGTTTTCGTTGTTCCGTTTTATTTAAGATTTATTTGACGCGAAAATTCAACGTTTCTCGGACGCGTTAAGAAACGCAAGCTTAAAGCACAGTGTTATCAATTCGAATATCCCCCCAAACTATTGGCAACATAAATAAGCACGTAGGTGTACTCACGGCATAATGGTTTGCGTGCGCCATGGCGTCGGCAATCTGAGCCCACCGCATGCGGTCCTCGATGGACACTTGGTACGGCGGGCCACCGATCACGGGCGTTTTCACCGTACTGCCACCCGTCGGCATGTAACCGAACACGGGAGAACCGACTTTTTGCTCCTTGTTCCACCGTCGGCTCCACGCGCACAGGCACACTAGCGTCAGTACGATTATAGATATTGCCGCCACGGACGAGCCTACCGCCACGCTCAGCACTTCGCCGTCGATCTCGCATTGCGCTCCGTAAAATGATCCGGAACATCTGTAAATAGAAAAACAAAACGTTAAAACGGCTTCCGGTTAACGTATTTTTTTCGTAACGAACAAAAAAATATATATATACACACAAACGCGCGTGCGCATCCGCACATATACGATTTAATATATCACGCGAATTCTCAACCTTTTTTCGAAATTGTAGACAAAAAGAAATTTCGAATTTTAAACGCTTCGAATTGCAAAATTAGATAAAATTCAACGTAACGAATTTGACCAAGAATAAATTATCTAACACGATGTAACAAACAAAATACTGTAATATTTACAATTCTACCTTCACGGCGTAAATGATAACAGATACTGAGTTATTGGTGCGAGTATGAAAATTTAAATCAAGAAGTTTGTTGAAGGGTAGCTAAAAATTATTACGAATAAAAAAAGAACGAACGCGAATTAAAATACGTTGTATAGTTTTATAACACGTGATGGGATGAAAAATGACTAATATATAGTCACGAACATTAACGAAGATAAAGAATTAATTTTTAAATCATGAACGGCCAAAATTAAACGTTTATTTTCGACTAATGTTAACGTATATTCGATGAATATTGCAAAACTATCAGCTTTTAAACAACATCCGATGGAAAATAATAGTTTATCATTTTTATGTAAAACATATAAACAATTTCGAAAGTAATTTAATAGACAATATTAACCACGTTTCGCTATATATATATATATCGTAAAACCAATTTGAATTTACCGAAAATAATGAACAACACATATTTCGCCTATAACCTATAAGTATTTGCTAGTGTACTACATAATATTGTAGTGTAATACATACCATTATAAAAAAAAATATATATATATACAAAATATTACACTTGATGTACCGTTAATCATAAATACAGCGTACCAATATATTATGATTACTATATTCAGGTATGCGTTTTTGTGGGCCTCTAATTGACGATGGTTGTGGTGAGGTGTGTGAACAGAAAAACAAAAATCAACGATACACTAGGCCAACGACGAGAATGAAGAAGAAGACGACTTATTATTATTATACCACACTGACCTAAAATTTTCTTTTTTACTTTGTCGACGTGGCGACCATATCATTAAAATATAACCGTGTAAAGCGCTATCCGTCTCATATCGTTACATATGAATATATGTAATATATATACGCGTGTATGTCGCGTATAAGATTTCGAACATCAAATATGCAGGTATTTCCGTCCCTTGTAAAATTAGGTTTCAACCACTCCTAATTGTATAAATATATGAAATTACGCGTATACGCGTGCGAATAACGTGATGTTTTCGTGTAAACACATTGCGCAAAATACAACAATACTCACGTGCACAAAGATCTTAGAAAAACCACGTTTAAACGTCTACCCTTCCCATAAATCGGCTTTTTTCTTGAAAACGAGCAATTTCTCGGGTAGGCATTTTCGCAACACGGATATATTTTTTATTTATTTTTAATCCTGTCTAAAGTCGAGAAGAATTTTCGTTTTATGTTAGAAACATTAAATATTTTAGTTAACAAATATGTTTGAATTTATAAAAAGACAAAAATCAATTAAAGTCGCCAAAATATTTATGTCCACTAGTTTACTATCAAATTAATTAATAACCATACGATAACCGTACGTACGACACAAAGCCCATGCCTACCTAATGTGCTTCTGTAAGGGTACCAATGGAAAACTTCGCTCCTGAGACTAATGATGAAGTTACGTCATCGAATGATCGTACTCTATGTCGATCGAGCTAACAATAGATACACATATTCGTTGTAGTACCTATAGTAGAATTTTGACTAAAATCTGCTCGTATATATCCTGCACTAAAAATAAACTAGTCACTAATTTCTAATTTAAAAAAAAATCATTATAGCGATAATAACAAAGTCAATACGTTTCGATCGATCTCGGTGTACAAAAAAAGAAACGTATCAAACGTCTTAGATGTTTTTTTGTACGCAATCCAAAATAAATTATTATTATTACTATTAGCTGCCGATTACCATTTGGGATTTTATAGACTTAACCTGACTTTGAACAGGGCTTGAACACTTCGAACTGTTAAGTAAAAGCTGATCTACCGTACCGACCTAAGTTATTAACTTATCTTTACTCGCGTTACATAAGTTACGCGGCGTGTGCGACAATTGCCTTGTATACGCTGTAAGTCCGTAGTACTCACTTGCACACCGGCTGTCCGGCCTGGTAGAAGCATTCGCCGCGGAGGTTGCACTGTCCCGGATCACAAGTTTCGCATGTTCTGCCACTACGCTGAACGTTTCCGATCCACGGGTCCCTGTAACCATCCGGACATGTGCATTGGAACGTGCCAAACACGTTCATGCACTTGCCCGACGGATGGCAGTCGTTCAGTTCCGGACTGCTGCATTCGTCGAGATCTATACGTCACGGAAACACAAAAAACGGTCCACGGGTTAACGATATTTTCATTATACTCCTCGATATTCAATACACGTAAGTTCGCTCAACGTATCAATCGAAAAGTAATATCTATTTGCACCGTTGAACTTCCACGCTAATACTTTTGAAACTTTTGCGGATTTATGGTCGTTTCGGAATTATTCCATCGAAATACACTTAGCTAAACGAATTAAGGCCGTAACACAATATCGCATTACCACGTACATATTTCATACACTCGCTTAAAGTTTCAATAAGAGTAATGGGTATATATAGTCATTCACTATAAATTTACTCTATCAATAGACTTTAAACACTCGTGGAATAATAAACTAATAAATTTAATATTCGACGTCTACATATTTATTTTTAAAAAATGTTCTACTTCAAACAGTGAACGTATGAAATTATAATTAATGGACATTTTAAATAAAACGTAAGATTACATCACAGATTTATAAAACAAGCGGTAAATAGGAGTTAAAAATACGTAGAGTGTAATAACCAATTTAAACGACTAAAGTTTTGCGTAATTATATTTCGACGTTTTATTAAAAAATCGATTAAAAATCAACGAAATAATTACTACCATATGTAAATAAATAAAAACTACTCAATGACCACACAACGATCACTCTGTATACAGTCGTCAGAATACAGTTTTTTGCATACCAAAATTACGCCGTATAACGTGAAAGTTATAAAGGTCAAGGACGATTGTATCGTGTAGAATCTAGCCGTGAATAAATTGCAGTCTTGCGAACATTAGGAAAACGGTCGCATTATTACGGTTAAACATTTGGAAATCTAATGGCTGAGTTGGGGATGACGCTTAAAATTTCAAAATTTTCGCTGAGTACGTAATATGATCTACAAATGTTATTCAGAAACGGACTTTTGGTAAGGTCATTTATACACGGTACGTATACGTTACCATGCAACTGCGATATGGCACCGGCCGGCGAATCCACCCACAAACCGCTGGTGCCCACGTTATTGTTACGTCTCTGTAACGCGCCAGTCAGCTGCTTTTGAACATCCTGTTTGACGGACGAACGCAAGTGCTCCGCGTTCTCCGTCAATTGCACCGTAGCGTTCACCATGACTGGTGTACCAGGCGTGGTCTTGGACATGTAAACGTTATTGATCTTAGCGCCAACGAACGTGTCCGAAAACGGAGTCATTGAAAACGCGGAATCAATCTAGAAGACATTTAAAAACGTTGCTCAAAGTGTTGTAATAAACAATCCAATGTCTAGGCTAGTTAGGGGTTTTTTTTATTTCCGTTAAACTGCTAAATATGCACTATCAATATTCGTCTCGAGAAATAAGATACAAGTTATTCAAATTGGAATGTATTAAAAAAAATTCGATCGACGTAATTAAAATCCAAACTTCATACGCTATAATGGGTATAAAAAATAATTTTTTTTCAAAATCAACTACGAACATTGCTATTTATTACCAATTTAAATATATACGAAATTTTTTCGAAATTATTATTTTATTAAAATATAGGAAAATATTTTCATCATTACCGCTCTGACAGACTCGTGTTCGAGTTGTTGATACTCTTGACTTTCGAGGTCCTTGTACTTGTCTGTCCAGGTAATCTTGTTTTCATATAACCGATCTACGCGTAATGAAAAAACGATGGATACGATTCCTGAAAATTAAAATAATTATATTTATAAATGATACTCCAAGTCACGCGTATTAAATTATTTTCTAAGTAGAGAAACAATATATTAATTATTCTCTAACGATCCAAATTAATTACAAATGTTCGACATTAATGTATCAGTTATTTAGTTTTTCGTTATTAGCTATTCCAGTAGAAATCGTATACGATTTTTACTTAAAATGTGTTAATTACGTTATTAAGTAAGTTCACCAACACAAGCATTCCACAAAACAAATAGATAATCTTAATGTGATAACAATATTATATTTTTATAATTTATTATTAACGCTAATTCAAAAACACTAAGTCAATTAGAATTTTCTTCTTTTGAAAATCAAACCATTCGGATTTATACAGTTCGTATAACGATGAAATTTAAAGTATTATTTTGTCACGGCTATTATTAGTTTTAAATTCTGAACAAAAAGAAGACTGTATCTGTTTTACTATAATAGTATATTTTTTTATCTAAAACCATTTTTCCATGTAGAAGTAGTTCGACGACCTTTACACGCGTTATTATCCGATAGCAAACATTATGCGCATAGATATGACACATGTTTCGATTTTTCAAAGATTATCCTAAGTGTGAAGAAAAACTATAGAAAAATTGGGGAGGGGAATCAGCGAAATTATCGACGTGTTCGTATTTAACGAATATTAATTTATTTCACAAGCGGATTTCGTATTTTACGGCTAAAACTTTAATATGAGTCGAGACAAGTACTATTTAACGAATATTCTTTCGAACGCGATGATTTATAAACTCTAAAACACTCGAATTGATCACCACAGCAAAACTTCGCTAAGTCTTATAATTTATTTGATTTTTCGAAACATAATTTGGATATTATTTGTTTTGTCGGTTATACGTACTGTGACAGGGATCTCGGTGTTTTCGTCGACTGTACCCAGGCCTGCAGAGGCACGAAGACACACCGAGCTCGGTGCGGCATCTCTCGTGCTGCGCCGCATCACACGTAGAGTCATCGCCCACGATGCAAGTGTCGATTCTTACCGGTGGGTGAGTGGGCCGTTTCCAGGCCGGAACCGACGGTTTGGCAGGTGGCAGTTGTTGTCCCGATGGATTGGAAGCGCTGTGTTGCGGCTGTAGCACCTGGCTGACTGAATATGACCTAAAATCCACGGTTTATTGTACACAACTATTACCGATATTGTCGTGTAACGAACAGACAAATTCTAGTGAATACCACCATACGCGCGTTATCAATATCAATTATAAACATATTCTAAATATTGCTTTTTTCTACACTCAACGGTTTCGACCTTAACAAGATGACTTTCTCTAGATTATAATTTATGCTCTACATAAATAATGCAAGTATGTATTGTTTACACGATATATAAATATTACCTAGTCTGATATTTATATCGATAGAAGTACAAAAATACATTTTTTTTATTGATGGTTTTATCGTTGCCGCATGAATCGAACGAAAAAACGATTTTTAAAATAAATTCGTAATAAATATTCGAGCGGGTAACGGTTATTCATAGATAACCGACCGTACGCGTAATAATAAGTAAAAAGTACGCAGAAGAGGGGACATGGCGTTTGGTGAACGAGCGCTTGTACATCTATACGGCACACAACAGGAGAATATTATTATGTTAATAGGTGTACGGTTCGTACGGTCAACTGGTATTATAAATATGCGCGGAACGAGCAAGTTTAGTTGGAAACGCTTTTAAAATATCTCGGAGATAATATTTTTCAGACCGACTCGAGAGAAAGTCGAGATCATTATTCCAGAAAAAACGAAATAAAACAACCGCCCGTTGCGCGTTTATTAGTTAGACTTTTGTATATATATATATATATATATATATATGCTTACGTTTAGCGTTAATAACTCTATTGTAGCGTGAGTATATATATATATTTACTAATTACAGCTAAATTTCATTAAACCCAAAAAAAATATTCATCGTTTACAATCTATTTACTAGTAGTAATTAATTTAACCTATATGCGATTGTAACCTAATTTCATTTTATTTACGTATAGTTAAAACTGTTATTATTATTAATTATTTAAATAAAATGCTTACCCGGAAGCAGCGGTAGACGGCTTAATGGATGGAGGCGCCACCGCGGTCGGTTCACCGAACAGATTTATGTACGTACGTTTACCATCGATGGACACGAACTGTTGGTTCGGTTCGGCCGACGTTATCACGGATACTTCTCCTTTGCCGACGCCCGACGGCGATATTTCGTCGGCTACACAAACAAAAACGACGCATAAACAATCATCGGTATAATTGAATGGCGTGTACGACGAAAGAACATACGAGAGAATAGTGCCGGCTTGTCGCCGGGTCCCTGAATGGCAGATACCATAATGTCGAACACGTCGCCTTTACTGGGCACATGCACTTGGATGGGACGTCGCTGACCACCCACATGTGGTTTGAATTCCGGGTCGTCCAACACGATACCGGGACGTGAATAATACGGATACCCATCTGTGAAAACGTTTTTATTAAAATGTCTGAACGTCGCTGTCACATATATTCTACGAAAATCGGAATTCATCCCTCCCTCCATAAGACCAAAAATATTTATCATCTCGTATTCGAATTGGTTTAACAAATATTTTTACATTACCGATTTCCGAACGAATTTCAACCGAAATTTATTTTTCATTCGGCGAGACTTTAGCATATTTTCTGGATTCTAACAAATCTCTTGTTTTTAAACTAACGTATGTCTAAATTATAAAAGCATAAAATATATTTGAAACTATAACATATACCTATATATATATATTAGAAAAAATAAATAAAATTAAGAACGAGATTTATGAAAAAATTTATTTAAACCGCCTCGACCGAATTAGTATATTTATTCTGATTGGAATCGGATCATCAAAACGAAATACCCGACGCGATTACTACGATTATTTACCTGATTGTTGCGGAGTTTTCTTGATGGGCGTGGTCGGTTTTCCGGACAGTCTATTGTTGTCGGTGGGCTTGTGTATGTCGTCGCGATGTGGCTCCTCCGAAGTGGATGGCTCGAGCACGACTACGGCCGAACCGACGCCCGTGATGTGTTCGCCGGCCAAAGTTGTTTCCGACTTTTCAGACGTTGAAATCGCCGATTGTGTCGTTGTAATCGTCATCACCAGCGAAGACCCGTTATGTTTGTCGTCGACGACCGGCAGCGATACGGACACCGGTGAAGTCAAATGGTCCACGACCTTGGAAACTTGCACACCGAGCACACGAGTCGCGTTAATGTCGATCTGCGGTGACGAATACGGTTTTTCCACTGTGGTCGGTCTTCCTGTTGTCGTCGTCGTTGTCGTAGAAGTGGTTTTCTCGGTGGTCGTGGTCGGTTTCTCCGTCGTCCTTTCAGGCGGTGAAGACGGCACCGTGAACTTTTCAGTCACCTCTTCGACCGGATCCTGCCGTTCGGGCGTGGCCACCACCGAATGGGACGGCGCGAACAAATCGTACTCCTGTTGCGGCCTGGTCGTCTGGTGGTACGCGGGCCGTTTGGACGACGATGAATACGTCGACGGCTGATCCGAATCGTCGTCGTCGTCGCCCGTACCGCCGTTGGCTAATGTGGGCACCAACTGTTCGGGCAACGGCACGCCGGTCAGGAACGGTTTTATCAGATTCGGCGGCTGCGGCGGTAATGGCCGGACGGGTTGCGGCACGTCGAACGGATACGGCGGCGGGTCCTTCGGTTTGTTTTGAAGCACTGACGGCTGCGACTGCGGCTGCGGTTGCAGTTGCTGTTGGTGTTGCGGCATCGGTACGAATGCCGGCGGTTCCAGTACGACAGTGGCTTCCGATATGCGGGGTGGACCGCGATTGTTGATGCGTGACTTCAGCGGCTGCCGGTAACCGGGTTGCCCCGGCTGACCGTTCAGTAACTTGACAAAACCGTCCAATATGTCTTCCATGTCGCTGTTACCCGCCTTACGGACTTGTTGATGGTCAGCCGCATCCGTCTGATGCTGCGACGGTCGCGCAGTATTGGGCTCCGTCGGTACGAGTGATCTGCCACGCGACGAAGCCCTCCTCGCTTCCCCCGAACCGCTCTGTGTCGGCCCCCCCACGTACTCGTAATAGTATCGCGACTGCGACGTCTCCTTGTCCGCCGACGACGGCAACACAGCCGCCGCCATCGTTCTGTCCGGTTTGTCGGCCACGATCAGCTTCGAATCGTCGGATGCCGCTCCGCTGCTCGACGTTCGCGGAATACCAACAACGGCGCACGACGTACCATCGCCGCACGATACGGTCGATTCGAATTCTTCGGCCTTGGTCAAAGTCATTCCGATCTTCCGATCGTCGATCTCGTTCGAATCGCCTGTTTTCGTCGCCTCGTCCAGGTGCCGTCTGCGCACTGTTCGGACCACTTCGTTCGTACGATCTCCGTTGTTTTCACCGCACGCCATGCCTAAAATTACAAAACCAACACCGTGAACAATAAAACTCGTAACCGTGGCCAAGTCAAATTAATCAACAACGACGGTGTATTTACGGTGTAAGCATTTTTATCGAATTTTGTCATTGGACAATATTAAATTCACCGTATCGAACAACCCCCTCCCACGGTTATTACGGCCGTTCGGATTTACCTGCCGATGTATTTCCTCCGATAGCCCGTCTTACACGCCAGTCTAAAAACAAATTGAAACGATCTACTGTTCTACAAATCGAAATCAAAACGCCAATTGCCGTTGTTGATAGGAAATACTACGGACATTTCCTAATTGTTAAATTGTAGGCGCGTGTATTCGGAAAATGATGTCGTAGGCGAAGATTTAAACTGAATTACAAAATAAGCCTACATAATATATTTTAATATTTTATTAATTTAGAGTAGTTTGTACTTATAGTGAACGATATAACAAAACGTAACCCAGAAGATCTGTACATTCAGTGAAGTATGCGCGTTATAAATTATATGTAATGACAAAGCCCATAATTGATATAAGATGTACTAAATCGAAATTCCCACGCTCTAAACTTCGGTATAGAAAGTAAACTGTTTAGACAACAAAAAGGTGCGCGCATTAAATCGACGAGTTGCCGGTGCTCTTAATTTTTGACTGGAAATTCGTTTTGACTGCCGGAAGTAGTTTACGTTATTATAATAGAGGAGTCTCTTAGTTGCCGTCACAAATTCACGTACGTTTTATGCAACGTAAAAAAAATGGACATCACTGTGGGTGTCACAAGCGCTTTCTCTGATCGCCCTTTTTTATTCGCATTTACTACAGCTTTCACACAATACACCGATGATGTCAGAGTCGACAACCTACAACACAAAATTGTGTGCTCCCTTCCACGACGGTGTCTCCATTCGTAACGCTACAGCAATGTCTCCGGATCTGATTAGTCCGTGTTTACTCGGTATACATCAAGTACATAATATTATATTATACCTACGTCAACATACGAAATTCACTTTCTCTCGGGACCAATACCTTCATGCACTTGTGCGGCCAAACGTCTCACGTGTTTGTTTTTTTACGCTTTCTTGTGCCGTGCCATAGGAAAACGTAACGAACACAATCGCAATACAATGTGATACGAAACAAATTAACGATATTATGTATGTCTGTGTGTGTGTAATAATGTGTTCCGGTAAGACTGCGTTTTAAATGTTGACCGGTATCGTAATTGTACTACGTGATGTATGTATTTTTTAAGGAACGCTAAGAAATCTTTAACGAATATTTACTGCCGTAATATAATTACTTTCCTAATTTATCAGATTTCAAGAGGAATAGACAAAATATCAAATTCGATAATTTACTTTTATCCAAACCAATTTTTAATCAAAAACGGAATTGGGAAACGCAACTAAGGATAAATCTTTCGTAAATTGCACTGACTTTAAAAATCGTGTTAAATATACGAACTTATTATTAACAGAAAAATAAGAAAAGCTAATATTAGAATTATTAAGTTAAAATACTAAATAACGTAATAATATATTTAATCGATTTATTTTATTTAAGTATAACGGACTTACATTTTACACGAAACAAAAAATACATAATTACTCGTTTTAAATATATTGCTAAAATAAAAGTTTACTATAACTATTTTAAATTTTATTCTGGCAAACTTAAACATTAAAATAAAACCAGTTCATCATTCTGTTTTTTTCCATTACCTAATTTTTTTGTTTTTATGAGCCGGGAATTTCATTTTAATTAATGAGAAGATTTTAAGGTGAAATTAAATATATAATTTTGTTGTTTAACAATCCGTTTAACGCGTTATAGAATAAATATAAATTATAATATATACGCAAAATATAGGTAACAATTAATTCTAAAATTGCTATATATGCATTTATATGCTTCGTATAAACGTATCATTTTTTTTAAATATCACTTCAAACTATATTTGAATTTAAACAAAACTGCAAATAGTGGCAAATATCCATAAAAACACGTTTCAATTGCTAATTAATAATAAATTGACTAAACAAATAGAAAGTAAATAAAATAAATTAACACCTACCATATTACAATAAACAGAGACACCCTGAAAATTATTTGAACGTGAAAATATATTATCGTGTATAAATTGTTATTTTCGTATAAATTTTTATTTATTTTGTCAAATGTTTTGGTTGAAAAATATTTATTAAAGAAAAACGTAGTTTTAAAAATTGGCAATACAATAACTAACAAATTATTAACATAACTCTTAACGATAATTTGTTGTATCGTTTTAGAATTATGATTCTCAAACGAATGTAAAAATAGTCTCAAATTTGAAATGTAATTGATAAGTTACGATAACACGCAATGTGCATTCAAATTTAAAAATAATAATCAACATACTTATTAATTTTCTATAAAATAATATCCGCTTACGGGTCATGTATTCAATCAATAAACTCTGAACCATATTTATGATTAATCACTCTTATCGATAACTTCACTATCTACATAGCCGATATCTGTCATACTAAATTTTGGATGGGAGAAAAAATTACAATTGTTTCAATATCATAATAACATCACAGACAATACAACAATAACTGTTTGTGATGTGTGAGTGGCGACTGTGTATGCGATAAACGAAATATAGACCCATATTTTTGACCCATTGTCTATTATAAGTATAGTATTGAGTTCTAGATTTTTTTCTAAAAAAAAGGAATCGCGAAATTGTTTAACTCTTCCACAAACGAAAGAACCAATGCTCCCATTTACATTGTGTAATTAAATCGGATAATATTTATTGTTTTATCATGTAGATATATGTTAATTGTTTGAGAAACGTCTCATACATGTACTTATGTACGAATATACATTTTAGAGTTTAACTTGAAAATAAATTATCGAAGAATTAGAAAATAAAAAATTGTTACG
>JAIPRN010000822.1:0-64053 GCA_025469175.1 Geopemphigus sp. TES_GeoC_2020
GATATATACACTAATTTCTTTTAATATCGTATAAACCATTTACTACATTATTTTATATTTTTACGTCTATTTATATATTAACAATAAAAATGTAAAACTATTCATTCGAAATTGTCATCAATAATCAATTATTGTCTAATTTTAATGTGATATAGTTTTAAAATAATTTTAATTTTAATAAAGAGTTTTCGAAATTTCAACAACTTCAGAACTTAACGTTATTTAACTTTTTATTTCGAGATTCAAAATGTATTCAAAAAAATTTCAAACATCCTTGAAATTGTAAATAAATATTATTAATTAATTTAAATAATCTACGTAGTTGTAGAGGGCACATAGCAAATATTACGTTTGTGTATATGAATTTTTATTTTATATAATTACAATAAATAATACTATTTTTTTTAAATTTATGTGTATATATAACATTTTTCAAATATGGATCAAAGAAATTTTTTTGATTTTCAAACATAGTACCTAGTTAATAGATAACTTCTTCAACACCATGATTTAATAATGAGACAAAATATCTAAATAATAACAGAATATAACATTATTACCCATCTAACTGATCTGCTATAAATGATCATTTAATCACTGTACAATAGTTACATATATTCTTATATTCAAACCATACTACGTCATTATTTATATAATAAAACATCAATTACTCTAAAAGAGTTTAAACATTAAATGTTGAGAAATATTTTATTAATTTCTTATATAAATAGTTTAAAACATATTGACAACAGAGGAATGACGTTATTATATTATATTAATATACGATTATTTTTTTCCTTTATACCGTAAGTGTATAATCTTTATTATTTTGTTGTTTAGTTGACAATTAATGGACCGTTATTTGGAATCAAATAATAACAATTTTGTAAAATTCACATTTAAATAAATTAGTCATGCTTCATTTTATATTTTTCTGATTATATATCCATGACATCAGCTCCTTCATCATCACAGTGCATTACAATTTCACGCGAATATATAGGTTATTTGTATAAATTCGTATGGCTGATCTTAACATTTGTGTGATATTATTTTAAGATATAATGAAAATTCTATATAGGACACAAAGGCGCGTTAAAAACGAAATTAAAATAATAATATTTCCATATTGGTTCATTATTTGTAAGAATTTGTGTCACCATTTTCAAAATGTGTACTTAAATTCTTTCTGCCATGGACGTTCTTACGGGTAATATATTTTTTCCCTAAAGTCCTTTAATATTCCGTATATGGAATAAGAAACTTGTGATTTCAACGATATTGGATAGATTCTTGGTTAATCTATTCAGTCCATATGAATAAGATACTTTATAAATGGTGTGTAGTTTTTGCCCGGAAGTGCAGAAGAAATTAATATTTCTAAACCTAGAATACTTGACTTTGAATAATTTTGCTAATTAGAAAAATACTTTAAAAAATGTTCTAGCCGCTTCAACCGTAATTTTAACCAAACAATATGCGTAAAATCGTTCTGAACTAATTTATGCTGATTAAAGAATTTTACAATAATTTGTAGATACATTTAATTTAAAAAAAAAATAACGTTATTTCAATATATCTCTTTACGGGTATTTATTTAAATTGTATTTCGATACAACGAAAGAAAAATCTTTTATCATGAACACTTTCGAATTTTTTTTTTTTGGCACGCAATAAATAATATGCCTGATACGAGTGCTATTTATTTTCACAATAATAACTTAAAACTGGGTTCGAAATCCCGGTTTATAACGTAGATATATTTTAGGTAGCATTAAAAAGCGTCACGATGTACAAATATATATATTTGGTTTAGGTAACCACTTTTCGAAACCAGCGTGTGAACAGCGGCAAAAATAATTCGTTGGCTAATACACTTCGGTTGGTAAAACATTTTACGAATAGCTCACTTCTGGGTTCAATCACACAGTATATTATTATTTCGCTATTATTCATGTATTATAAGTATATATGTACGTTTTAAATAATTGTGTTAGACTAGTTTAGTTTTCGATGAAATTGTTTACATGGATTAAGTGACATGGGAAATTTTTTACCGTATAAACTGTTTGGGAATCACTTCTCGGAATACTTACGAATATGATTTTTGTATTAAAGAATAAATATAAAATATCACAAATTTACAAATGGTATACACAAAATACATTGTTCATAGTTATCAAACCGAATACTAGCTATTTAATATGATGAAATGTCAAATAATCTATTTTGAAATAATACTAAAATAAGTATATATTAGTTAGTTAGTTGGAGTTCAACAAAGCCTAATATGTAAACAATTTATTGAAAACATATTTAATATAAACAATTGTTTATTAGTTGTAGGTTTAATAACTTTGTTGTGTATACAATTTCAACGGAATAAGGAAACTAAATTTTATTTACATCGTTACATCATATATTGAGGAATATTTGTCGAGAAAATTTCGTAAATTATAAATATACGATATACATTTTTACAGGAGTTATTTATTCAAAATAACAGGTATTTAATATGGTTTTTGGTTTTTAGTTATCACTGTATTAGTAATAATAATATATCCATATAAATAGTCTTAAAGTAGATTTTTATGTTTATTTTCGACGAACAATAATTTAAAAAGATTCATGAGTTGAAAAAATCGCCTTTTTGTTAACTTGACGTTTTTTTCGATTTTATTGTTTAACAAGGCATATAAAAAGTGAACTTCAAAACAATCGTTAAAACAAAATTAATAAATTATTACTACGAGTATAGTTCTATATAGGAAGATTATTAATTATAAATTCGCTAAATGAAATATACTTTAGAACGTTCTTGCATCTTACATTTAATTGCAGTGTATTCAGTAGACTAAAACGAGAATAATAAATTACTTTATAACAGTAAGATAACATCACTAAAAAGACAATATACTATACCTTAATAATTAAGACAAAAATAATTAACAAGGAAACGCCCGAGTAGGTATTCAAGTTATTTGTAAGCGTTGTCTAGTGTGGGACCAAATGAACAAAGTCAAACATGACGAAGGAATTCCACGATAATCCAAAAGGCCATAAAATGCATAGAGAACGACAAGCAATTAGATCTATTTAATTGACACCGCTTTATCCCTTAGATATCATTTCCATTGCCTACAACAATTTTATTTTACTGACTCTGAATGCGCGTTAACCACATTAGAAATTGAATTATTTTTTGTAGGAAAATTGTGAAATAAAAATTGATTTAGATATCAAATAATTACATCTGGATAAACGATACAAAAAAGCATATTTATTGATTTATTTTATAATTCTAGTAACAAATTTTAGTAATATTGAGAAACATGTGAGTAGTATACTTCTAATGAATAACAAGACAAGCGAAAATAATTTCACGACTACGAATTTTTAATATACAAAGCTCGTGTAATAAATACCTATGTAATTGATTTACTTCTATAAGGCGAATAAAATGATAAAACTCGAACAGATCAATTTCAACTAATAATATTTTTACCGTCGAAAATTAAAGATTCATTTACTAAAAATACACGTCTATAATGTACACAATAATATATAAATTGCATTATCGAAAATTCAGAAATATGCCAGTCATGATGTTAATAATGTTCTCCGCTTATGTTAATAAATATTACAGAAAATAAAATAAATATCGAACCAGGTTTAATCGTGTTCAATACGTTCATATTTTATATTAGATAAATTATTTCGTTTAATGTTTTCGTTGTGCTTGGACTTCAGAGAATTTGTCAATAATGTTGCTATAGTTTTCGAAATAAATGATACTAGGTTTAATATCGAGATTCTCTGGGAAATTATTTACCGTAGATACATTTTTATTGTACGCAGACTACGAAACGACCTTTTTATCGAATCGTCCGCTGCGGTTGTAATTTTTGGAATTCGTGTACCGATTTATTTATTATTATGTATTACGTCAACAACCGTACTGACTGGATATTATTCGGTCACTTGTTTAAAATATATTAAAACCGTGGATGAATCACGCTTAATTGTATTATATCTATTTTCATACGTATGTGAGTAGCGGATAATATTGACGTTTAATCGCTAAATAAAGAAGGCAATAAAAAATAACGTACAGTAACATCCTTATAAAGAAAACTACAAAAAACGTATTGAAAAAGTTCGTTAATTTGTCAATAATTTTGTCGGTCTCTTGGAGATGTCATTAGATTAAAACTGTCCATTTTACAACACGTCGTTCCATATACGCAATAGTGGCGAACAATAAAAGTGTCCGCGAAACATTATTCGCTAAATACAGACTGCTTTACGTTCAAATAATATATCGCATTCGGCGAACACCGTCATCGTCGACTTGATTTTGCGTGCCTCGGCTTTTGACGCTCGCATGACAATTAAACAACAGTCGTCGTCGTGCGTACACATTTATCGCGCCAACGCTTCAGAACTATAATCCGAGAAAACGTTTAATTATAAAAATGTATAATCGTGTGCAAGAAAATGTAATCGACTTTTGTCGCTCGCGAAAAACGACCCGACGTATACTTGAAGAAATTACCCGAGACTTAAGCTCAAATATACAATTTCACTGATATAAAGTACGTACATGTTAAAAAAGGTTGAATAATTTTTAAGTTTTACTTTTATTTCTAAAATAGTTATAATATAAAGAAACATATATAATGACAAATATATGTATTATATTAACGCGGAAAAAAGATATCCAACCATATTAACATTGACAAACAGAATTTTGGTTGCGATATATATATATATATGTATTTGTATTATTTATTTTTACTTTTATATTTGTGTGTTTGTGCACTTTAATAAATACAATGTTGGTTTGTATTTTGGTGAAATTTTATCGATATGTATTGAAAAAGTTCGATAATTTGTCAACATTTTAAGCTTGTCCCTTTGGTGATATCACTGAACTAAAATAGTCCCCATCCCCATATCGTCCAATATACGGCCACGGTAAACGATAAAAGTGTCCGCGAAAAGTTATTTATTAAACATGTATATCAAACAATATATCGCACTCGGCGAACACCGTCATCGTCGTCTTGATTTTGGGTGCCCCGGTTTTTGACGTGCGCGCCAACATTAAACAATAGTCGTCATCACCCGCACACATTGGTCGCGCTTGCGTTTCAAAATTACAATCCGAGAAAATATTTAATTACAATATCATATAATACGCGGTCGAGAAAATATAATCGACTTTCGTCGCGAACGAAAAACAACCCAACGTATATACATATACGATATTATAACGTTACCGTTATTGCCGCGTGCACTCGCCTCTAAATATCTTACGAATAATCGTAATATGTAAATAATAATATGGCTCTGCACGAAATAACAATTATTCAAAAGACGATCGGCACGCGGTTTATAACTTTGTGTCCAAAACATTATGAATTAAACACACGGTTTTTTGTCTGTCGTAGTAGGTTTGTCGTCCTCATTGCAATCAACTGTACATACTCGTTACACAATAAAAAATTTGATATACGCGGCGTCGACTTAAATGTTCATAATAATTATAATTTACACGCAACAGAAATAGCACTTTAAAGCCGTAATCATTTCATACGAAACATACATATCTTATTATTTTCGTTTTATTTTTTTCGCTTATGTGTTACATTACATTATAGGTACATAGTTATGTATACGCTGTGGTATATAAATACTTTATGTCATTATAAGAAACATATTCTTATATTATAGAAAATTGAGTAAGATATTTTATGTCGATGAAACAACGTTGATAATAATTTATTATTGATTTTTATCACAATTTTAATAATTGTTTTTTTATACGATTATTACAGTATAGTAATCGGGGATATATTGACAAATTTCGTATTTTACAATTTTTCTATATCACGTGCATTTATAATGACAATATTATAACGCTAAATTTGACTATTCATTTTTATATTTTATTATTAAACGTCGAGCATGATGATATATATATGTACATGGCATGTGCTGAAATATTATAAACTGACGTCCAATTGTATTCGTCTACTATAAGTATATGTTTATTCATAATAAATCGTTACCGGAATCGCAAAATTTTTCGCCAGAATATTTCTTGACTCAATAGAAAGATCTTTTTATACACTATATAAAATAAAAATTTATTTAAAATAAACAATACCGTCAGAATGACCAAATAGTTTCTATATTTTTATTACGTAATTAACTATTATATATATTGTGGTGATATTGTTTTTATATCATTTAGGATCTGAGCACGAATATATATTATTTCACTACTGTAAAATGCTTAAATTATCTTAAATGTGTTTATCTATTTATCTAATGAAATATTATAAACATAATATTTCTATTATATAAATGAAGAAAAAATTTATAAAATATGTTAATAAACTGATCGATAGACTTTTAGTTACACTATATGTATGTGTGTGTCTGTGTAGTCTCATAATTTTTAGTATTCAAGTTTAATTTGTTATTTAATTAGATTCTTACAATATTAAAAATTGATATTTGACAGTTTTCATATTTTATCTGTATTAGACAAATACATAAATCAAACATTAATTATATCATTATGTTATACGGTAAATTATGAATTAAAAATTAGTAATCCTACTGCTACGCTTTTTTGTCTCGTGTTTTACTGAATACACGATTTACGATGTTCTCAATTTGATAAAACATTGCAACATATACCAAAAAAGAATGATAAAATATTTGATTATTTTCATATCGAAAGATGTGAAACAATGGTTATCATGTATATTATATTCAATCATAAATATAGAAATGCGTAGTAAAAATTATGAAGGCACAAGGAGTTAAATAATAAAATATAAGTTTTGACTACCGGCACCAACGTTATTACTACCTTACCATATATTACAAGTAACCCAATAAAAAATAAATATTAAATTACGTAACACGTCTAAATACTTATAACAGATGACATTATTTTAATTATAATACTATATGTTACAAAAATATAACATACAGAATAATAATAATGTAGGATAACAAGTACTTATTTCACAGTCATTTATTATTATATTACATTATATATATATATATATATATATAATAATTTACTCACAAGACTGATACGGTTTGGATAATAAATAATCAGAAAATATTTAAAAAATAGTAAAAACAATTTTCTAGTACCAGAGCCATGTTGTAAAAAAAAACCTGACGGAATTATAATACATATAGATATGTATGATACGTCTAAATGTACAGATCAAATAGTTATTAGTGTTTGTGGTGGTCATCCAACTACGTAAACACTACCTTAATTCCAATCAAAGTTAAAAAGAAGTATAAAATAGTCATTCAACGATCCAAGAACAGTATAGAAAAAATGTTGCATTTATTTTTTTTGGCATACACATACTACATCTATGTGCTATACCATTGTTGAATATAGTAAACTATCGTGGATTAATTTTATAATTAATATTAATATTAAATTTCGTTCATATAAAAATGGTTGGTATCCGTATCCGTCGAGTTTTAAATTATTTATTTTATACTTAATAATTTCAGCTCTTTTTATCACAACCAGTGTTAAGATATTATTGCATACGGGTTTCAAACATCTTAATAAATTATGGACGAGACAAATCTGTTCATAACACTCCAATCATACGTTACATTAATGTATATTTTAAATAAAACCCCCATTATATCTCTGAAATATACGCTATGCTGAATTAAAATCGTAGATTAGAAGATATTTCAATCACGGTACGCTCTAAAACAATTAAATTTCTCTTGATAATTTCCAATTCTGACATAATTCTAAATGTAAAAATATAAACGATTCTATGTTATTTTAATTTAAGTATCATTTCGAGATAAATTTCACTGGAATACAGACCCATGGTAATAATACAAATATGAAATTAAAATTACAAATTACCTTTCAAGTCGAATAATTTTATTATTATTTTTTATACCTCCATTAACTTTTATAATATATATATGGGATATTTTGAACGATTTGATTTCCTGATCGTCATAAATGATGCCAAATAAAACAACATTATTGTTTTCGTAATTAATCTATTTACGTTCAAATGTACGAAAATTTAATCATTTTACATATTATAGTTTCAATATATAAAAAGAAAAGAATCGTGAAATACATATGATATATAAAATAAAAGTTTAAAGTTGCATGATTGAAATTGACAAAAGACAATGATTAAATTGTAAAGATGAATATATGATGTATGTCCAAAAACAAAAAACGTTAATTGTTTTTTCGTGTTAGTTTTAGTAAAAACACTTATTAATAAATATTACATTCCCATTCATTTTGTGTTTGAGAATTTCCGTTTTGAGAATTAAAAATATTAATCTTCAAGTATGAGAAATAATGTAAGTATTGAATTTAAAAATCATCTCGTCGTGTTTCTTATGTTGTGTAAGAGCAAAAAATTAAATTAAAAAAAACACTTATTTATTGGTATTGATTTAGTTTAGGCATGAAATAAAATAAACGGAATCAATTCTTTCTGATCGTTATAATTAATAATAATTCGATTTCAATATTACAGAAATAGTAAACAGATAATTAGCCAATTTTATGACTAGTAAAATCATGAAATGTGTGTATTATTTACTCATAACTGCATAGAATTGCTTTATTGTATAAGACATATTATATTTTGAACTTAAATTATATTTTTTATAAAATGAAATATTACTAAAAATCGTGTTTTTATTTATTTTAATTTAATAAAATAGTTTATAACTTATTAAATTATAATAAATCTATTTTTTAAAAATCTTAGTTCTAAATGAAAACCTATTATTTAAATACTTATTTAAAATAAATTATTTAAAAAGAAATTGTCACTACCTGAGATATCTTCGAATTTATATTAAATATTAACAAATTATATTTATCGATATTTTATTGTTAAAATATAAACTACTTTTAATTACGTGTGTAATTGACGCTAGTATTACATATTAATTCCATTTGTATATTTGTAATGGAAATAATTTTTTTTAATAAATTATATTATTTATATTATCAATAAACGTCTAATTATATACATATAACAAAAAATTATTTTATACGAATTAAAAAGATCTTATATTATTGCGTGTATATAATTTTTATTATTTTATTTTCAATTTAACGAAGAAAAGTATATATAAAATATATTGTTTCATATATCAGTTCAAATATCGTGGCACAATAGTCAGAAATGGCATTCATTTCTTTAGAAAATGGACAATTAATATATATATTTCTGTAGAAATCCGACAATCAATATAAATGGGAAAAAACGCCTCAACGCTTTCTTTTATTTTTATGTTTTATTTCCAATAGAAACTTGATAAAATATAGTTGTATATAATAATTACATGCCAATTAGATATGAATGAAACACAATAATGAACCTACAATAATGAATGACCTTTAAGAAAAACTGAAAGTACATATTAAAAATATTTCAATACAGGTTATTACGATGGATTTATGAGCCGTGATTTGATAAACGTACACAAAAATGTAGTAGAAAACATTTTATAGAGAAAAAGGAACGATTTAAATAGTCTCACAATGTATATGAAATGAAGAAAAAGGCTCAGAGTGGGCAAGTCATACGTTGAAAAAACATGGATCAATGAAAGAAAGAACACTTTTAGAAATCCCAAAGAACAAAAACCATTTAGGTACGCCACGATTTTTTTTGGATAATAGTATTAAAAAAGATTTCTGAATATTGCGGAAGTAAAACAGAGATATTTGGATTAGAAAGAAGTAGCAGAAAATCAAAATTATTAAAAATTGTTATGATTGGCGAGATGGTCAAAACGGTTATACAATTTTCATTTCCGTTTATATAATACCAATTCGCCAATAAAAATTATACGATATATTACCGCAATATATCTATATAACTATATATATACGTATACGTATTATAAACGATATTATAAATATAAATCTAAGAAAAATTGGATTTCGTATAGGCATCATAAATTTAGATTGGAGTAGAAATGAACATACAGATTTTTGTACTCATTATTTGTATTAGTATTAAACTATAATTTTTAAAACTTTTTCTGAATATAGTTCAAATAATATTTAAAAAAGCATTTACAAATAATGGTTTATATTTAAAATTGTATAAATAGATAGTAAAATTCAATAGCATTAACTAGTTTTGACTATATGATTTTTTTAATGGTTCTTTTAGTGTGTAATCGAGTATTTTTATTCTTAGTATTCATAGTATCAAAATAAAATCTACTTTTACGTTAAAGAAATGATGAAGTGTAAAACTAACAGTTAATATCGGTTAGTATTTTATTATTTTAATCTTAAAATTATGTATAATTTATAAATTTAATATTAATTCAACATTAAAAATATATTAAAGATCCTCTAAATGATTGTTGAGCTATTTTAATATTTCTATCTTAAGCTAATATTATGGCAAGAGTGTAAATTCTACTTGAATATTCTTTGGCGTACACAGGATTCACGAATATAGTAAATTTCACTGCAACATTCTTAAACACTATAAGACAACTTCAGAGGTAGCGAAACTTATAAATTGAGATTAGATTAAATGAAACAAATAGTTGACAATAAAAAAACAAAACGAAAGATATACTGTAAATTATTATGAGGTAAACATTGCTGAAAACATTGAGGCATGGGGATATAGATAATTCATAATAATTTATTTAAACGTTTAAAATATAACAAATACTTAATTGTATATATATATATAATATATATTATTTTCTTAATATTTTAAATTTAAATATTGAGGAATATATAATTTTGTTTATATTATGAATATAACATTCACAATGAAATCTGTTTACTCAATTATACCATATTTTACTATAATATAAGTATAAAAAAATTACTACCCATAATACGATAGAAATAACATTTTATTCCGTTGATTTACTACAAGTATATACTTTTTTAGTTACTAATATTAAATAATTTACATACCAAACAGTAAGCTGATATAAATCACATTTAATTGTAAATTTCTCAAATTTCACCATAAGCATAATTTGTGGCTAGCGAAAATTAATTTTTCATTTTTCATTAAAATCAAGTACCAATTGTTAAAAATAAGCACTGTGCAATCTAGGTGTAAACTATAATAGGCTACTTGCCTGGATACCTAACAGCTTGCGTGTAGCCGATATAATTACGATAAATATTTCACATTTATTAAATTCACAAAATATATTTAATACAATAATTATATAACATAATTACACATACAAACAATAATACGTGTACATGGATTCGAAAATAGCTATAAGGGCCTGCAATAATCAATAATACTAGAAACCCTTTGAGTTATCAAGTATAAAAAATAATTCTATAATATAGAATCTTACTAAATAACTTACACTACGCATCACAACATTGCGCAATGGCTATCAAAAAACGACTACTACTCGTCGTAAAAATACAACAATTTTAGACACCAAAATATCCACTATTAAGTAATAATTACAATATATACAATTCCGCTTGGGTTTTTCGCGACTTCAATAACGATTCGCCTGTGCCGGCATTTCGCAGACGACCGATAAGAATCCAATTAATATATCTTACGACTATCCTACGCATCTATAGTCATAAATAATTTCGGTCCTAACAAGAATAGATGCAATATCTATTAGATTAAAATAAAATACTATACAAGATCAGAGGTTCATTTGACTAGATTTTATATGATGGAATGAAATTTTCCAATATTCAAATACTTAAAATTTGCTTCACAAAATTTAACTTGATAAAAATATGATAATTATTTTAAATTTGAATATTTTGATTATATAAAAATGGAAAGAATACAAATTTATTATATTAATAGTTCTAATAAAATAATGAAACTAATTTAGTCGTTTTAAGGATTTATAATGAAAAATTATATTAACTATCAATTTAAATTTATTTGAATTTAACTTTCTATCAATTTAATTTCTTTTGAACATAATTTTATATAATTTTCCTTTATATAATACATGTAAATTTATGTTACATTATTTCGAAAAAATTAATTTTTACAAATAAAAATGACAAAAAAACACAAATAAAAGAGAAACAACAAATTAATTATTGGTTAAGATTAGTTAGGGAGATAAATTAATAAGTATTATTTCTAATTTTAAATTAACCATTTATTATATAACGAAATCAAAATTCCCTTTTTCTGAAATATATTTTTATTCTTTGAAAGAAATAGACATAACATTATAATATAAAGGTTCAGGTAAAAACTCACCATTTTGTGTACGTCAATAATATTAGTAATAAATAATTATTATTATTTTATTTTGTTATTTTAATGTTAAATTGATCATCTACAAATGTTAAGTAAATTTAAATGTTTATATGATAATACAGATAAAATTTATAATATTTTTAAAATTTTGTTAAGCATGTACTTTTTTATCAACAAATGATCTTTTTATGTTTTAAATTTGGTAATTTGATATATACCATTTATTTACTTTCTTATGTTTATTTGATTAGTTACTAGTATTAACGTTTGCGTCTTATATTTGAGATTTTTGGTTTATTTAAGATGCTTCCATTTTAGCTAAGATATTTGGACGTTTAGAAAATGGAAGAGAAAAATAAAGAGAGAGAGAGAAAGAAAGAGAAAAGGGGAGAGAAAGAAAGAAAAAAGGAGAAAAAAGGAGAGAAAAGAGAGAAAAAGAGAAAGAGCAAGAAAGAAAGAAAAAGCGAAAGGGAAAAAAAAGGAAATATAACAATATATCAAAATACCTGACGCAAAGATGTAATGATTGAAATATTCAAGAACATTTATGAGATGTGTGTAAAAAGCTATGTTGGTAACAATTATATTAGCATTTATAATAAAACGAAACATTTTATAATCTACTGCTGTATCTTGTTTAAATTTAAATTATAACGGCTTCTATTCAGATTTTGAAGATATAGGAAGCTTATATAGGACTAATAATTAGTTTGTATAGTGTAAGTTTTGTACAAAGTAATTATTTAGCGTCTGGATTATAAAATGTTTTAACAGTGCATAGTCTATTATTGTCGTGCTATTAATTTTACGTGACCATGTAAGGTATCGATCAAAGTGAATTCCGAGAAAAGAATATTTGGACCGTGTTTAAATGTTTACTGGACAGTGACAGAGAGGGTTTTAAAATGACAGGAACAGGCAATGATTTACTTTCAACGTTCTTTTAAAACAATTTAATATATCGTTAAATTATATCTTATATTATAATTATATGTTATAAGTTTAATTGTATATTAATTATATATCGTTTGTTCATTTCAAGGTAATGATTTTAAAATACAAGATAAATATATTGCGCAACATAATTTAAGCAATTTCAACGAAATTATTATTCTTTAATAATTCTTTAATTATTCGTAGAACATCTGAACGTGATTGTTATTTAAGTTTCTGTCGGTTTTCAATTTAATTTTTTTTTCGGACTCAGCCCGATTTTGTTGTTCGCATCTAATCTTTTTAAATTTGGTTTAAGATCTTTCGTTCTGTATACATACATAAAGATATAAACATAGTAGATTAATAGAAACGTCTACACCTTATCCTTCGAAAAACTAATTTAATTGAAAATAAGAAAAAAACACGTTTTTCTAGTAAATTTCCAATTAAATTTTCCGGGTCTTTATTTAAAATTAAAATGCTGACCCACCCAAATAATTAACAGTGTGAATGATGTTGAATGTCGAGTAATAAAGGTTAAAAATAGTTACAATGATATTGCCACGTCTTTGTTTTCATTAAATCGTTACCTTCGTCGGCCTTAAATCTACAAAGGCATTGACGTTGCAATATATTTTATTATCAAACGTAATGTTCAACAAAGAAATTGATCAAAAATCTGACTTAACTCATT
The DNA here is from genome assembly GCA_025469175.1 of Geopemphigus sp. TES_GeoC_2020. NCBI lineage: Eukaryota > Metazoa > Arthropoda > Insecta > Hemiptera > Aphididae > Geopemphigus > Geopemphigus sp. TES_GeoC_2020. Next base: position 13,933 of record JAIPRN010000822.1, read on the forward strand.
GTACTTTGTTAGCCATTTTAAACGCATCAATATTTATAGTAAAAAATAATCTTTATCAATTCAAAAACGTGTAATACTGAAACTTAACATTTTGTTGAAATTCGTATTAAATATAAAATACACGAAATTTTTTTAAAGTTTACGGTTGTGATACTTTTAAAATCACTATAATTTGTGTTACAATATATACGACCAAGTGTAATAAATACTTACATATTGTACACGACGTATCTTGACATATATTACCGTAACTTGATATTAAAAAAATTAATAATACACAAATATAATTTTTCTTCGTCAAAATGACGGGTTTCTAATATCATAACACTCCGTTGCGCATTAATTAGTATTCATCAAACAGTATAATAATAGTAGATATTATCGGTTTTATACATTTCTAGTGAATAAAAAACGCCCTTTCCATTTATTGCTTATATTATAATAATACGTATTTAGTCTACGTAGACTTTTACCTTAAAGAAGAGAATTTTCCACCTTTCTAATATCAAGAAAAAATCAACGACTTACGCACGTCAAAATATTTAATACTCTGTTATAATATAAATGACCTTTTAAACAATAATTTATTCCAATTTTGTAACTGTATTTATTTATTCATAATAATTTTAATTCTCTCGAGTTCTCCAGTTTTGCGAAGCACCCTATGAATTGTATTCATTTTTTCGTAAGAAATAGAAAATTTTAAATAACAACTTTAAAATATTTGTTGTTCCCTGATATCAGAAATCTCTTTTCATTTCATATTTATATCTTTATTGAGTATATTTGAAATTTTTTCGTTGTTTTTGTTTTATGAAAAACGTATTGAAATAAAAATAATCCAATTATAAACATACCAAATACAATGACGAAATGGATAACACTATATTCGAAAAACGAAAGACATTTCTGAGTGTTTTCGATTTGCAGATACGATAATTCTGCAAGTTAAAATTCACGAAAATCCATCAAATTGAATACCGACATTCATCATTTATAAATGTATAAAAAATAGTTAAAATAAATATTCGTATTTCCTAAGGTTACGACTCATTTATATAATGTGCATTTGGTAAATGCCCATAACGAGTAATTTGTAAGTATATTTTTAACACACTACGTGCAAAAATATTAAAAATACTTTTGTTCTTTTACATATTTTTTAATTAATTATAACGTTTCAAGCAAAATATTTGTATCTTAATATTTTTTTTACAAATATTATCGTATTGTCTTATTTTTATTTACCACATTATTACGTAATATATTATAACGTTAACATAAATAATTCGTTGAGAAATATTTTATATTATTAGTTCCATCATGGCGCTGGTCATAGAATGATATTACTAGTATTAATATTTTCACGAATGTAATAATTTGTGACCTATTTAATTACTTCTTTACTTCGAACAATAAATATAATGTGATTCGTAGAAATTAATACGTGTTTGTCGTTATTTTAAATATTTTATCTCATACGCGTATATCACAACAAAAATATTCGTAAAAATAATAACTACGGAATTAAAGTAAGAAAAAGCAAACATACTATTGTTATCGATCATCTAATTTCAATTTCAATAACATTTTTAAATTTGTATACTTATTTTCTAGGTTGTGTAGACACAGAGTTTTCGATTTTTTGTAAATCGATTTTAAAGGATATCGTAAAACATTCGTTAATGTTTATAAAATAAACCTGTGTAAAGGAATAAATCTATAATTTTTTTTCTCTTGAGCCTAAAAAAGACTTACAAACTCAAAAATATATTATCAACGATAAAATTAGGCTGCTGAAAGTATGATTTTTGTATAGGTAATATTGCTCGAAACGTAGGAATCTTAAACAAAGTTATCTTAAACTTTTACTTGATATACCCTGTGTCTTGATAAATATACGTGTTTGTTTACAAACTAATTTGATGTTAAACAACGGTATTCAGTAGTGTGTGTATTGAACAAAATACACCAGAATAATCTACGTGTTATATTGAAAAATTTACAGAAATTTATTTATAATATTAAAACTATTTCTCTTATCTAATAGATGATTTCTGACACCGTTAAGTACGCTTAGTTACTATGAGTAGGTTTAATCGTTGAAATTATATAAGTTTCGTGTTAAAATTTATGGCCAGAACAAAACAAAGTTTACGCATTCTGTTAGAATAAAGCAAATTTTAGCAACGTGATAACACACGTTTTAAACTAAAAAATACTTCTGTGGAAACGTTGAAATTCAGAACTGAAATGTTCAATTATTATTTTTATTAGTGAAGTATTAAGAAAATAGCTATTCACAATCAATGTAAACGTTTCAAAAATGGCAAATAACGAAGTATTTAAGAAGATGTTTTTGAAGACAAAACACTAAGTTGAATAATAATATTAAAAAACCGACGAAAATTAGTCAATATAGTCGATTAATTGATTGTATCAAGTCGATATTTATGCGTTTAAAAGATCTTAATTACAATTGAAATATTGTTTTGGTTCAGTAAAAATTATATTTAAAGATAAAATCGATATACAAAATCTTTGTACAAAATTTGTTTCAATCTTATAATAATATGAATGCCGAAAATTGTTTGTGTTTAAACTTTTTGAAGGAAACACAAATGAAAAGAATATATTATGAAAAATTGCTACTCGAGATAAAACATAAGTTTTTTTCATGATCAAGCGATAAAAGTTTTCAAAATAATACACAACTTAACTAAAGCAAAAATATCACACGTTATCAAATCATGAATAAAGATCACGTTAATTTCTTTTTTAGATAACATAATTAAACTGATATTTTGACCAAAAAGGCAAACAGAAATTGATAGACATTTTGTTTTGAATATCGCATTTGTAAATAATTAAATAACTTGATTTGACGAAAAAATGACTGGTTTTCATATTACTTTGTAACTTTCACGTATTTTGCAGTTTAACAAAAATTTTAGGCTCATAAAATAGTTCTTATAATTATAACTTCCGTATTCGTTATTTTACATCATACGATTTTTGATTATTTTTGAACTTAAATTCAGACTCAATGGTAAATATCTTCCCCTAATTAACGATATTAAATTTAATTCTATAACTATTCTCAGACCACCTTTGTAAAGGGTTACTGAACAAGTTTTTAGAAGTTAAAAATACGTTCATGCACAAGTGTCCGTACAAAATATGATTAATATATAAAAAAAATTTAAATTCCGACAATTGTTTGATCCTTCTCCTCCTATTACTACTGCTACTACTATTTATTTAGCCAAATAATTTCTAATAGAAAAATAAAATGTCAAAATGGGTTGTAATTAACCCACTTCTTCCACTTCCCTGCCATCGATAAATCCGCCAATTTAGGCACGACCTACATATATTTGATAATGATAACAACTCACCGTGGCTGTACTGATTGTTCCTGTCGATGACTCCTTGGGCCTTTTGCCGCGCAATGTAAAACCATTCGCTGGTGTTTGATAAATATTTGTACTCGACGGCCAAGTCTTTAGCCAATATTCCTTTACCGTTGGGCAATCGGTACGCGTACGGACAAAACAGCCAATAACTCTTGTATTGATTTTGGTCGTAGCAGTTACCGGCGGCGAATATGTCGTTATCAAATTCCACCATAGATATCACACCGGCGTGTAATAAATACTCGGAAGCCGTTACTTCAGGGTCCGCGTACTTCCAGATCCTTGTAAGCATGTTGGCCCGATTTACGGCTACATTGGCCATTACCCTGAACCGTTCCTAAATGAAACACATAAACGAATAACAAAATGATGGGGTGGAACGAAAACATAATAAATTATAAGAAATCACCGAGATCGCCTCTTAAATAAACGCTTTTATCCGTAACAAATTGTATATGATCTGTGTGAATTTGTTTAAAAAATTAGGGAGGGATTCGTTGATTTGTTCTTTATGTTTTCCTTTGCAGTTCGTATGCCATGTAATAACTGCACTAACATCCGATTTAGCTTAAGACCGGATTCGTCGTAGTAAAATACATATTGATATAATATACTTTTAAATGAAATTCACGTTAAATGCACATTACGCTGCTCAGACGATTACGGCATAGAAATCGATCCACATATCGTCGAACGATAAGAAGCATTTAACGACGGAGAGAACACACCTTTTCACTCGATGATATACGAAATATAATCGCAAAATTATTGTTTTGTAAAAAATATTCATAACGCGTATCGATAAATATATATACTTTTTAATAACATATTATAATAGATATGAACATAACATTAGAACATATTTAATTTAATTAACAAATGTATAGCTTTTATAAAATTATCGACTATGGAATAAGACTATTATTATTAGAAAAATCAAAAATTTTTTTCATTGTAATCGATCGTAATTAAATTGTTAATTTTAATCGGATTTATATTACCAATGGTAATGATTTGTTTGTTTTGGAAACGGTTTTTTGCATTAAAAAAATCTTCTAAGTTTTATGTCAATACTTCAATTATATAAAAATTGAACATTCAAGTGATAAATTTAAATGCACTAAGTTATTTTTTTGTAGAAATATTCCTCTAAAGTTTTAAAAATATTTTGTTAGTCTTGGAAATATTTAATTACTTATCTATATTCCTTATCTAAAATAATTAATTTAAACTTTAACTTTCTTTTGATTACTAAAATTCTTTAAAAATAATTAAAATTTGTTTAAAGAAAAAAAATTTTCTCGACGAATAAAATAAAATTAAAAGGTTTATAACACTTTTATCATCAATATAATATTATGAATCTAATCAAAATATCTTAAACTTTTAATTGTTGTTTAAAATGTATATTTTTATAAATACGATAAAACTGTATCAAAATATTGAAAATATTTCAAAGTAACATAGAAAAATTTATTATCAAAATTGAGAAAAATATATACATTTGTGGTAAATTTGATCTTTGATACAATTCCTAATTGTAAAACTGTGTTTAAATGATTTAACATTCAAAGTTGAAGAAGAATAACGAAAATAATTAGTAGTTCGGTTATTACTAAAATTAAAAAAAAATATAATATAATTCTATCATCAATGATTGCACACCTAATGACAATAATGGATTAAATATTAATTCCTCGAATTTTATACTTATTTTAAATGTATAGTATAATAGTAAAATTACCTTAATCATGAAATATTTAAAACTTTTTACTAAGCATATACGAACTATAGCCTAAGTCAAACTTCACCGTTAATATAAATTATAGTTCAAGCACATTTTGTCATCATGCTTCATAATACATAGCTAAATTAATATGTTTATTAGTAATAATTTACGTTTGATTATCTTAATTATGAATAGAATGGTTAAAATGCATTTTAATAGCAACAATAATATGTGTTTTAATTAAGATTATTTACCGGACTTAAAGCATTTAGAATGTACATAAATGTAAATAGAATTAAAATATATTGAAAAATACAATCATTAATGAAATATGTACGTATTTAACTTATTTATGTACGCATAGAAAAAATACAAAAATAAAATAAAAGCGTAATTAACATATGTTATGATATTCAAATTAAAAACAATCAGAGTTCGTATTCAATTATTGCTTTTCGAGAAATCGAATAATTAAAGCGAATCAAAAATGCAAAATAAGTATTTATATGAGAACATTTCAAAATATTTACTATATTTTATGTTATTAAATATAAAACACCAGTTTTATAAGAAAGATTTTGAGGTACTTTTGACCATTTTTGTTTTATGTGTGGATTCTATATGGAATTTAATGTTACATAGAAAAGTGTTTGTGCTATAATTCACTCATGTGTTATTATCATCGAAGTAATATTATTAAATTCGTTTGGTAACAAGTCATAATTCAATTTTATTTTATAAAGAAAACCTTAGTTTAGTAAATGACAACATTATTAATTCTAGATAGTATGACCTAAGTACTTATATTACATAAATTACATTAACAATGAAGAGCTTAAAGAAATTAAAATAATAAAAACTAATAAATTTCGTTAAATTCAAAAGTAAGAAGGTTCGTGTTTTTTTTTTTTTGTGAAATGCTTAGTTTTTACTAAATATTTTTAATAATAACCATTAAAATGTACTTTAAGATAATTATCTATATAATTGTATGTACTATGAAAATTGTTCATTTTTATTTATTTATAAATGGTTAAATTATCTCTAAATGATGGCTATAGTATATTTATTATTTATTTATTACTAATTAAAAAGGTTGCATTGTAATATATATATATAAATTCGGGCATTCTTTAATAATTTAAAATTAAAACATTCTTCATCATTTACGAATAGTTGTTGAAAATTAAATTATATAAAGTCAAACGGAATACCATTAATCCCTGAATATATGACGCTAAATGTATTTTATGTGATCACAGGTATTGTATAATACCTGTCAAATATAAACGTGAATTAATAACAATATATTTAAAAAAGTTCTTAGCCGAAATAAACATAAACATTGACAATGTTCAATAATTCGTTTTATATGTATAACTGCACACACATACCTATGAATGATGTATATTGATTTTTAAAGAATTAATGAACTTAAAATATTATATAAATTTATTTCAGGAAAATAATATATTTTTCACAACTACCGATTACATTTAGCTTATCGCCATCTTACTAACTATTCCTAATAACTTAACATATGATGCTTAAGCTTACATCATTTCATTGAAGTAAATTAATCGTATACACTATATTGAAATTCTACGAACCTAGTAAATATTGCGATATAATATCGCACTGTAATGTATAATAAGATTTGATAATTACTCAATTATACATAAGTGTATATATTGCTGACGTAATATTTCCAAATTTCTAGTGACGGGAGAATTATATGGGTGAATAATAAATAAAAGATGGAAAATTACTCGTTATGTTTGATTCCGTGGTCCAATATAATTCAATGAATCGAAAAATTTGTTAATATATAACTGAAATATTTTACCATATAACATGTAAATGTAAAGTTATACGTACATATTTAATCGTATATATATATATTATTAAATACAATATAATACGTATTGGTAAATATCTTTTGGACCAGAACCATCCCGAAAGGACCATATTTTTTACTATTGATTTAAGCAATCGACTGAACAAACCAAACAGATATAAATAATAATACAAAAATTACTTACTCTGCAGAAAAACTTTACCGTACATGAACACATAAAAAAATCGACGTTTTTCTAAGTAAGATTCGTACAATATATTAATTTTCGTATCTGCTGCCAAATTAAGGATTTAAAAGTTTTAATTGGGCCAGATAAAATTATCATTTATTAGACTATTACGAACCTGAACCATGACTCGGACTGAAAACAACCTTCATATAAACCTTCTTTAAATGACTTTTTTCACTGCATATTTTTAATCATACATAGGCATTTACCGATGAAACAAAAAATTATTTTTAACGTCATAGTCTAAAACAAAAACATTTTTTTCGGTCATTGTATTCCTCGATACTTGTACGTGAATATTTGAGAATCCTAATTATCTTTAGTTTTACGTATTTAATTATTGTAAAATCGTGTTAGACGAATAAGTGATTTATTATTTTTCAATATTGGTACAATTAATTAAATAATTAAATATGATATAAACTTATTTCATCACACGAAACAATAAGAATTCAAAATCGTACATTATGGTTATAACGGTAATTTTTTGTACATGTTATCATAACATTAACAATAATAAAATCATGTTACGTTTATTTATATTGATACAGCTAAATTGCGTATTTGTACCTTTCGTATTATATAAATATATACAAAAATTTGTATTATTTAAAATTATAAAAATAAAAATGTAGTCAAATTTCCTAACAAGATGAGTATTTTAAAACATGAAAAAAATATTAAAATTTTTGAAATACGTTTTATTAATAATTTAAAATTTTGGAGACAATTATGGAATAAGTAGTATTCCTTATCATAATAAAGTCAATTGTATAAAATCCTGCCTTTCTAGATAAGTATATAAAATTCATTTCTCGGGAAATTAAAATATAATACTAAATATTTATATATTTTAGTAGGGTTTATTATATTTTTTTAGTAAATTTAACCATTTTTGTTTTGATAATTTTTTTTATATTAAATTAGATGATATTACTTTAATCACGTAGCTTGCATGTGTTTACAACGCAATTACAATATAACGTTCAGTAATGTAAATTGAAAATTAATTTCCCGTTGTATGTGCGTCGATAAAACGTATTTTGTGTATTGTAGTAACAAATCCAAAATAGGATTAATTTGGAAAACAAACAATTGTTATAAGTTAGGATTAAAAAAATTATTATTATTTTTCACTATTAATATGTTATATAATATACAAAAATAATTCTTATTTTGATAATTCAATAATCGTTATGTGGAAATAAGTAAATAATAATTTTCAAATAATTAACCTTTTTATTTATTATTAGCTTTCACTTAAAATTATAATAAAAAGTTTTATTTAAAAGTAATAATATATCACTTTTCTTAATTAATTAAATTAATTTATAACTATTAATAATTGAAATAACAAATACTGGATAATCATTATTAGAGTTATGTGGATAATAAATAATCGCTATTAAATATCTAAATATTAATCTTTATAGGATTCCAAGAAATATATTTTATCATTATTTTGAAATTAATTTTTCATTATTTATCTATTTTTATTTTTTTAACTGTTTTTTTAATTGTAAGAATAATTAGTATTAGAAAAACAAAAAAAATGTTTTTAAATTTTTTCTGGCAAGAAAATCTCTAAACTTGAGTGCTTGCTTTTATTGTAGTTTATAATACTATATTGCTTTTCGGAGCATTGTCCCAGAATTATTTCAATTTCCTTGTTTAGCTATTATATTATTATTTATATTGTGTATGTGAAGGAGCTATTTCTTCTCTCACACAGTTTCCAATCTGTGAATCATACTAAACGTCGAACCCAGGTTTCTCTGAATATGTGTAATGTGGACGACTCACGTATACAGAACCCTTAGCTATGTTAATATTCTTAGAAAATCTTAGTATACATGAAAATTACTAATCTATTATTTTTCAATCGATTTATTTTATTCTCGTTTTTTAAAAATCAATAAATGTTTTCAGCATTTCTATATTTATTTATGTATGAAAAATTTCGTAATTGCAAATTATTCACTTTTAATACGCCTCAGACCAAAAAATTCTACATACGATTTGTGATTTTCTTCAACTACGATTAACAAATTATTTTATTTCATTTAAAATCTAATTTGAACAAAAGGTTTTTCTTTTTTATCGAATTATTGAAATTATTAATTACTATTAGAGTATTAAATTGAATATATTAAATATATCATTATTCATCAATATACATATTAAATATACAGTTTATAATATTACAATTGTAAGAGAGTGTAACAATCTATAATATGGGTATTGGAGAATTGTGAAAATGTCTTTAAATATAATCATAAAAACTCTTTGACACAAATTTATTTGTTTATTTATTAACCAAACATATTCTCTTTATCTTGATACATAAAATCACTAAATTTTTAATTTTTAAATTATAATCTACGAAAGAAATATAAACATATATATATTTATCAAAATAGTGCATTTTATGTCGTATTTATATGCAATAAAATCAAACAATATTAATTTATTTTATGCATTCGGTAAAGTTAAATAAAATTTATAAGCAATACGTAGCAGATTTGTAAATTTGTTGAAAAAAAATAGAATATTTCTCCCACACTTCAAGTTCAAAAATGATTTTACATAAATCTATTAAATAACGTAAAATTTAAAAAAAAAACCCATGTTATAAAGATATACGTAAAACTATGTATAAATTTAAAACGTTATAAATTATATTTTAGGCTCGTACAAAATAAAAAAAACACAATTACTATAATTTATAATCACCGGTAACATAATAACGGTGTTCAACGCAGAATATAAAATTAAATTAGAGTCATAATTTTATATTAAGGTTAACTAAGATAATATATATTGATAATATAATAGTAAAATTAATTTTAAGCCAATTAAGAACATTTCACATAAACTTTTTTTCGATTATTATTAAATTAGTTAAAAATATGTTTTAAATGTAATTACAAATCATTTAATTAATTTAATTAATTAATTAAATTTAATTAATTAATTAATTTAATTAATTTAATCACAATTAATTTCTTTTTTTGTAAACTAAATTCCGTTAGAACCCATCATAATATTATTATAGAACTATTATAATATATATTGTAAATTAACGAATAAATACGAACAATTATGAAGATATTCGTGGCATTATTATCATTATTTTTATAAAGACGTATAATGTAGTGCATAATTATTCTTCGTTTTACACGTATATCAATTCTATTTATCTATTTTATCATATTTTATATAATAGAAAATTGTATGTGTTTAAAATTAAACAAAAGATCGGAAACAGTACACAACACTTCCTAACATACAAGGCTTATCATAAACTTTAATTTAAATACTTTATCCTGTAGTGAACCTGAAAGATTTATAATGTTCAAACCATGTTTTACATACTAAATACCATAATTTTGAACAACAATAAAACCAAACAGAGCAACGAATCGGACGCGATGAGAAATAAAGGCCATTATGTAAAACTAACACCCTATAATAAACATCAAATTACATGTTGGATACACCTTTGTCAATTCAATATCACAATGAAATGTACCTGAATTATATAGTATCGTGCTATACATTCATAATAAGTATAGAAATTGTTTGTTTAAAACGAACATTTTATAACAAATTGTAGGCGATTTTTATTTTATTATTGAATTATTTTTTTTTAGACAGTTATCATTTAATTTTAACTTACTACACCGTACTACTGTAATTTATATCAAGTTATCGAAATTTGTGTTCATAGAAAAATAATTATAATTTCGGGAGTTTAATCCCCTTAGCATTTCTGACTGTACTATTTAGTGCATAAAGTGGACATTTTAAGAATTCCTGACAGCAAGCAGTAAATTAATGTTCAAAAGTTTTTATCTTAAAACGAAAAAAATTTTTTTATTTAGAGTGGTTTTTCTAATTAGAGAAACAATTCTCAAAATAATTCACGTTTTTACGTGAGCTTAGCTCATTATATTTTATATGCGCATAATTTAAAAATATATTTGTGTGTTACTTGAATTAATGTTTACATTAATAATTATATAATAATATATAATAATAATAATATAATATTTATAGAAACAAGGCAAATATTGGGGTATAAAGTGTGTGCGGACATAGATCTATACAATATACTCAACCAATTAAAATTAAAATTATTTAGTGTTACAATTAAAATAATAATAATGATAAATTAGCATTACGAAGAGGTGGATAGAAAATATTTTTTAACCCGCGAAACGAAAATAATACGTCGATCCACGCAATCAATTCTCTCTTCTCGATTAGTTTCCAATTGGCAATTTAATTACGCGAATTAAATAAGGAAATATATTTGATTTTATGTACTGTGATTGTGATTGTTTTTTTGTTTTTAATTTGGTTCGGTAAGTTTTTTTTGTATTCTGAAAATGGATTGAAAATTGTTCCCGAGGCTTGATCGGCGATTAAACGGCATTACAAATAGGCAATTTCACTACATTTGGCGCTGCGGTTTTACCGTACAGGCACATGTATTGGTAGGCGTAGTACAGCGGCAACGAAGCGATGTAATATAAATACGATCAACTTCCTGTAGGTAATTTACACACGTTGAAAATATTTCGATAGTACCAACGAAAAATATTACAATCACAATCGCTTTTATTCGGATATAATTATTACGTGAGAAACGTAATCAGAATAAAATCAAACGCTAGAAATTCGTACAATGATCATATTGGGAAACGTTAAGGAATTTTCTATTACGTCGATTTAATTGGACTCGATGTTAACCGAACATAACGGGCGTATCGTGTAAATATATAATGAAAGATGATTATATTTATTTTTATCCGTTATAGCTATTGTTTAGACACGTAAAATGTTCAAATCCAGATTTATACAGTAAACAAATTTGTTACAAAAGTATATAAATCACGGGACAACGTGACATCGTAATGCATGGTAACCTACTTGGTAGTTACTATTTACGACGTTTGTATAGAATAGATATTAAATTGTCCGTAAAAAAAGAGGGCGAACAATAACGCGTGCAAATAAATTATAGACCGAATCCGATAACTTACGTTAAGGACGTGTTAATACTGCGTATTTGTTTCGCTTTACTCGAGTTTTCAAATTGAGAATAGCATTAACAATAATGTTGTCGGAATTTTGATCACGTCAATACGAGGCGTGCGAAATGAACACGTTTTTTTCCTTTGTCTACGTGTTATATATTATTAAATACACCCTAATTCGACGACACAAATACTTTTCTTAATGAACAAACGGAATTGCTCATTTTTGTGGATATCAAGTGATAGTAAATATTAAACGCCCAGACGATTTTCTAAAATGAAATCATTTTGGTTAGTAAAGACGAATGCAATGAAAATGAACAACAATAGCGGCTGACTTGAAGTTAATCGGTGGTTGACTTTGATGAGTCGCAATACGCAGGATTTATTTGTGATCTAGACGATTAATAGTTGACTAGTAATGTAAACAATTGCTTTATTTTACAAAATCACACGTACGCTCACCAACAAATACACTGATATTTTGGTACTGAACCAAAATGGCGATCGTCCACATATCCTAGAAAAAACGTTGTCATAATAGTTGTCGTTTTATTGTGTCCAATTTAAAACTGCAGTATGTAAGTAGAACCCCGGGCAGTTTGTACCCGGCGTAGGTCAGAGAACAAAATTATGGGATAGTGCCCTAGTAGCAGGAAATTCTACATTTTTTATGTTCACCGCAATGTAAACAAATATAATAATATATATATTTTTAACAATATATATTACTATGAGTTGAAAGTCAGTATCCAGTTTTGCACCTTATCAGTTCATTTATAAAATTTGAGAATCATTGGACTGAAAAAATCGTATATGTTGCTAGACGCGTTTCTTTTTTCTGTAATTTGAAACTTATTTTGATATTTTTCATTCATCGCGAACCAGTGTTACCATAATTTCAATATTGTTTATTTTTTTCATTCAATTAATATTTCTATACAAACCAAAAAAATTATATACACAAGAAAATAACGAAATTATGGAGTCATAACGTGTTATGAACATTCTCATATAAAATTATGTGATAATCGGTATCCTTAACAGTTTTGCTCCTTCGATACTGAGTCTACGTATTATACTTGTAGAATATCAAAATTTAGAAAATATCATTTATGTTTGATGTGTAGATAATTAGAAGCCAATATCGAAAAACGTCTTCTTTAATTTCTCTACATTCAACACATATAAAAGTGGTGATTCGAAATATTTTTTCGAAAATATTTAAAATAATGACGAACAATTTTAACCCTTATTGAGACATCGATTTACAGAATTGTCTTTTATTATGATATTGTTATTCTAAATATTTCGTATGAACTTATAATTATTCCGAAAGGATTATTGGCGGTAGAATAACAATATTCGCAGTTTGTATACGTTATTATTTTTTTTAAAATTATGGTAAGTGGTTCCAGGTATTTGAAATGTTTTCAGAATATTTTTTCCTAAATTAATCGCGATAATTTTAACAAGTTGTGTTTTCAACAAGATTAAGCTCCCATTCATTACACAACTTTTGTGCACAACTTTTTTGATGGAGAATTTAACAGACATGCTATTGAGAGATTCGAAATGATAGAGTGGTCAGCAAGAACGACTGATTTGACCTGTATATATTTTTATTTTTAGGAATTGATCAAAGACACGGTGTAAGCAGGGAAACCTTGAAACTTGAATGAACTGAAAAACTACATTGACGACTCTTTTGACAATATTAAACGAAATCCAACTTGATGAAAACAAGTAATCGAAAGTATTTCTCGTAGATTACAATAATATATTATGTAGTAATGGTTGTCTTTTTGAATATAATGAGTACTTATTAATATTACATTTTATTTGATTATTCTTATTTTTCGTTGTTAAAGAAAAAATAAACCTCTTTTGAAAAATCCACACGCATTGTAATTTGATTTTTGGCTTATGGCAATTGAAATTTAGACCACCCCCTATATTAGATCGACTTAAATAGATTAAAATCAATTTATGATTTTTGTTCTTATGGAGGCCATTTATCTACAAAATATATCAAAATTAACTGAACGTGAGTGTACAATTTATAACGAAATTTGTAACTTCTCTATTCGGTCGTTGTTATACAGCCATAGAAATAATAAATTACATAATTTTGGACATGAATACTATTTTTTATAATTAAACGGTGCAACAATTAGGTCTTAAGTGTTTATGTTTTTCGTCTATTCTGCAGCAATTATATAATAAAATTAAATTTTCATCTCGACATACTATCGTCCTGTGTGAATTTGTTTTCCACTATTTACAAGAAAATCTAATGAAATTTCATAAATTAAATATAGTGTACAAATAGAGAAAGAAACACTCGATCGCTCGCGATCAATAACTTTTCCTGATAAATTATTTTTATAATTATACGTATACAAAAAATTAGATTAAGAATCCGACTTCGACCATAAAAAATGTTTGGGTCGTATTCGAGTATAGTTCCCAAATTGGTAAAAATGAAATTCGAAAGAAAATATCTAACAAACGGTCGTACCGTGTGATGAACATAACAATTAAAACAAACACTTCATCAATGTTGCCGATAACGATAGAAATTGAATAACATAACCATATATCGGATGAAGACAGCGAAAATGACTACGCGGCCGTATTGACAAACGGATGACTATTGAGTTAAATAATTTTGATCCACGGCGCAACAACGGTGTGTCGAAATAAGGTCGCCTATGTCGAAAAATATTATTGTGATTAGGTATGAGAGTCCACGTTCCAAAATCAAAAGTCATAAGAAAAAAATTGATATTGAATTTCTTTAAATATATATATTTCTTATGCAAAACTTTACGGATCTATCCTATAAGACATATCGTATGACGTTCATCAAAACATCAAATATGTACGCCATATTTTTTACTGAACTAATGAGTTAACGATGACATTTTTTATTCATACAAACTTGTGTATTAATTCGGCGATTTGTTATTTTTAATGTAATTTCAATCATATTTTCATAACGTATGTGAATCGTGATAGTATTGCTGATTTCAAAATGAATAATTGATGAGCGAAATTTTTTTAATACAAATCGAATCACTGTATTAATATTATAAAACAAATATATATATATATATATAAAGTAAATTTTACTAGTTAGTCTTATTTTATGTCCTCTGTCAGACTTTCATGAGTTTAAGATGTTTAGTTGACATGCATAAAAACGTATTACTTAATACCCATTATTTTAACATAGGTACAATAAAAAAGGCCAAAAATTAATTAGGCCGTCGATTTTATAAAATTCTGAATATATTTTTAATATTGTCACGGATATAATTTTCTCCAAAAACCAATTTAATTTCATTTGAAACTTATTAATTAAATGATCGAATACACATGAAAACTAGAATAAAAATAAAAATAAAAATACAATAACCAAGACCACGAATTATATACTAAATGATTCGAAAACATCATACTCGCATAACATATATATATGTATAACATTTATATATAACATTTAATATTTGGTTTACTTATTTTACATTTGTTCCATATTATTGTGCAAGTGTACAAATGTCATGATCTATAGTTATTTAGTTTAAAGAACCGACCATACAAATATATACAAGTACTAGCGTCGAGGTTATTGGTAATATTTGGAAAACAAGTACTACACCTATATATATATATATATACAAATTTTTATGGAATATTGGAAAAATATTCATTAATGTAATATCTGAATAAATTCACGGATGATGAATTCTAATAAATTTTCGAGTGAAATATGGTGTCTCGAGCTATTCTCAAATAACAATTTTGCCAGGTTCATTGATTCGACTAAAATAATTTCGTCTCAAAGAATTTTCTACTGATTTCACTAAGAAATGTTCTGCTAATTAAGTTCATTTTATTGTCCTTTTGTCTTTTATCAAAATGATAAATAAACACGAACCAACTGATTGAAAAGACTTACTTAATCGAATCGAAATTGTTATTTTAGAATTTAATTATGTAAAATATTTTTTTGGATATATTTTCTTAAATTGTTGTAAGTACACCAAAATAAGAAATGTGATCGAAGATTCCACCTGAATTTCTCATATGAAAGAACTACCAAACTATTAAAGTTCAATTTCTTGTTAGAATGTTAGAAAAGAAACTTTTTATATTCTCTTCGTATACTGATTAAGTAAATAACAATAAACAAACGAAGCATCCAATTATTTTCAACAAACATTATAACAAAGAATTTAATTTCAGACGGATTTTTTATTAAATTGATCGCAAATCCAAAATCCTTTAAATTCCAAACATTAATTACGAATTAAGTTGAATATTATGTATTTACACGACTATAAAGTGAATATCTCTAATAAATATAAAATATTTTTAGTCCAAAGTTATTAATAGTTTTTATAAACATTTTTGTTATAATAATCAGTTGATCTTATGCCGTTATTTTTTTATACAGCTTTTATTCAATTATTTGTTTAAATTAGAATTAAAAAATTCAACTAATTTGACATTAAGATTATAAATTAAACGAATTGTTCATAACACAAAATATACAAAACCATAAACTAAATATATTATAATAATATCGAAAATAACGGGAAATATGCGGAAAAATCTAAATATGTATCGACGTTTAAAATGTTGCAACTACCCTATGACAATTGTGCGAAAGATAAATTCCAAAAACCAATTCTACAGTGATACAGCTGTTAGCTTACATTGAGACTAAAAAAAGTACATCAATCAATAGTGGGATAAACCTATTAATCTGTATTAATCTACATTAAAAACGTTAGGCAGAAATTTAATTTAGTAACAAAATCATTATTCGGTATCACTAACTTCTAAATATTTATTTGTGAATGACGATTGGGTCTTTGTTTGGTACTTCTCCCAATAATGTACACATTGTCAATACGAATGATAAAACCGTTATTTAATTGAGACAACATACGTATATTTAACGCGGAGA
Source organism: Geopemphigus sp. TES_GeoC_2020 (assembly GCA_025469175.1). NCBI lineage: Eukaryota > Metazoa > Arthropoda > Insecta > Hemiptera > Aphididae > Geopemphigus > Geopemphigus sp. TES_GeoC_2020. The sequence goes on from JAIPRN010000822.1 coordinate 31,185, forward strand.
CGCACAAATATTGCACCGTTTTTGTATAACGAATAATATATTATTAATGTCATAATTTTAAAAAAATTAAAGAATATACATAAAAAAAATTATAAAATGATGGATAATTATAATCGTTTTGATATGAATCTATTATTATATATGTGGAATGATGACTGAGAACGGGCGTCACGAGTATCGATTTGGTATATTTGGTTTCATAATGGTTACATTTTTATTATCGGAATAATTTTTATATAAACGCGTAACTAATCACCAGCCATTTTTGGACAGAAAATTATGCAACTACAAAGTTCGCATTATTTAGTATAAATATAGTATAAAGTAATGTAGTAAAAATATTTCAATTCCTGTAAAAAACTTATTCGGCTATTAAATAATATTTATTTATTAATATTAAACATATTTGGACGCGTTTGTCATGAAATAATATCGGACGGTCGATATTATTATTAGCTTGTCGTTATATACGATTCAAATAAACGTTCTCGGGCTGTGTCCAAACAGAAAGGAAATTGAATAGAACCAATAAAATAACTACCTCAAAATATGAATTACCACACCTTGTCAAAAAAATATAAATAAATATTTCGTTTACCCAAAACAGTTCTATTCGTTGTTATTCCAGTTCCGGCAAACCAAACAAATTTTCCAACAATAATGTCTTAAAAAAATATATCCCAAATAGTCTTGGACCTAATTAACAGATAAACAAAAATTAACTATCTCATTCTACACACAAAATTTTTTTTTTATTATAAAGTGAGATCAGAGATTATGCGTTTAAAATGGAAAGCATATAACGTTATTGGCAAATCATAATTTAAACCAGAATATTTTACATAAGTTGTTATGCACATATGAATAAAATACATTTTCAGAAAAATATACAATGTGCCAACGCGAAGAATTCTTGTTCTTTTATTGATACAATAAATAAATAGTAATAAATACGAATCTTTAAAATAAATTTATTTGTTGAATTTGGAAATGAAGAACCAATTAAAAAAAATGTAAATTTTAGTCAACTGTTTGTCTATTTTTTCCCAGTCCGTTAAATAATACTTTCTTATTTTCTTTTATCAACAAATCCCTTTATATTTATTTTATCCATACTTATATATTCATAAGTAGATTATTTTAGTTATGGAAATATACATTTTTTTCATATTATAGGTTTAAATGCACAGTGTTAAAGTGTACCTGTACTATTTATAAAGTATCAGATCGTTAATTGATTAATACAAGGTTAAGTATTTTAATAGATAAAAGGCGTTTAACGCGCATAGTCACACGATTGTCTGTAAATAAATGTTCTAATTGCTGAAAATAAATTTTTATTGTTAAAATGAATTTAGTCGTATTTAAATACCTATTAACTCATTCTTAATTTACATATTTAGCTTTCATAACATTTAATTTTTAAACGATTCATTCTATTTATATTATTTCGTATAATATTAAATATATTATTGTATTCATTAGAAATTAGAAAACACTGGCGTGCGCGCGCGCGCACACATATATGTATATAATATTTATTTTATTATCACAATGACAAATTATTTTGCATTATATAATAGAATACTTTTCAAGTTACAAGTAGTACAGTAAACGAAATTCTCCAATTAAATTAAAAATTAATTAAAATAAATTTTATATTTTTTCAATTATAAAGAAATAAAACTACATTAAAACAAGAAATGTATGTTTTATATTAATTTATTTCTGTCTTTCTTTCTAGAATATATATATAAGCAAATAGCTTTAATATTATTTCAATATAGAACAGGAATATAAATTTAAAAAATTTTGATTTTATTTAAATTGAACGAAAAATTACGAATCCAAATGTGCAAAAATAACGAAAAAACACCAACATTGAAAACACATTAAAACAGTAATATAATTTAAAAACAAAATAGTTTTTTCATTATTATTTTTTTAATTATCATATATTTACATATTTGTAAAATGCTTAAATAATAAACGTCTTATTTATAAGAAAACAAACATTTTAATTCAATTGAAACAATAATTATAGTTTTAAACAAGTTATGTTTCATACGAGTTGAGTTCAAAAAAATGTAATATAAAATAAACATAACCAGAAAATGAAAATAATATTGAATAAATATAACTGTTTAACACAAAATAAATAAAATTTTTTTTTTCATAATTATTTTCATAAATTTAAAAAAAATTTTAAAAAAGCAAATTGAATAAAATATATTGTTAAAACTAAATATTATATTTATTCAAAAACTAAAAGATTCTATATATAATAGACTAATACAAAAGTATATGCAACATATTCAATATATATTATAAATAATTTGTAATCAGTTATTATATTTTCATTCATTCATAGCGCAAATATAAATATTTAAAAATTATTATTACAAAAAAATTTTTTTATGTATTAATTACACATAAAACTAAACTAACAGTGTTTGAAAAAATTGTACACATTCGACTCTTATTGTTGCAGGAAAATTTAAATTGCACAAAAGATTGTAAATACTATATATTGGTTTATTTTCATCTGATTATAAAATATAGAAAATACCTTTTTTATGCATTTATTATTAAATAACTTAAATGTTACTTTCATATGAAAATATATTTTTTTTTAATTAATTCAAAATTAAAAATAAAATAAAAAATTATTAATTATGGTACTTTTAATAAGACGAGAAACTATTATTAATAAAATTTAAAGATTTTTATGATATTCAAATATATCTTAAGAATGTTTTTGAATAAATAAAATAATTATTTTTGTATTTTCGAGTGACAATACGCATCGTATATTAATTACGCATCACAAAATTAATTAATTATATATTACAATTATTTTTAAATATATTACCAATATACATAAATAAATAAATTTACTTATTAATTAACTAAATTTTTTATTATTAAATCCTAATATAACCTAACCTGGGTTGAAAAGAGAAGATAGAATAAGAAATGAATATATAAAAGGAAGCATAGGAGTAGCGTCGATTATGGATAAAATGAGGGAAAATAGACTTAGATGGTTAGGTCATGTTTTAGGGAAAAAAAATTTGGAAGCAGTAAAACAGTTATGGGATTGAGCGTGGAAGGAAAAAGAGGAAGGGGAAGACCAAAGAAAAAATGGTTGAACGGGATTGAATGTAACACGAGGACTGCGGATGTGTACGTGAATGATGTAGAAGATTAAGTCAAGTTGAAGTTGAGTATATATATATCGGTCTTAGTTTTAATTCAGATTATCCAACTTTGTTAAAATTTAAATACCAATATTGTTTACAGTTGTATTTCAAATAATTGACAGACTTATTACCAGCACCCTAATTACCAGCATGTATTTTATTGTTAGTATTTTGGAAACGTGAAATTTCAAAAATCTTCGTAAAAAAGAAAAACAATGAACCATATCCGTCATACTGACAATTCGACAAAATGACCTATTTTTAGCCAAATATAAGAAGCTGATAAAGGGGGTAACAACAATTTATTATTATAACAGTATTATATTTTACATGAAAAGTGTATAAAACTATATCAATAATTATTGCTGCTGGAATATCGAATTAAGCGACGTTAGACGAACTTTCGTAATTTGTAAAAACATTGAAGTATAGTACTAATTTTCCAAATACAGCATACGTGATTGGTAGCTAGTCTCTATATATTATCGATTTTTTTAAGTAAATGTATTAGAAAATATAGCGTTTCTGTACCTTCACGGTACTATACAAAAAAATAAGTGAGTCAAAATGAGACAATTTAAATGTCGTTATATATATATATGTTTCTTATATAGTATATTATTTTATAGTTATTGTTTATTTTATAGTAATGTTATTGTAAACATGTATAACAAGAAATTTTATATTGTGCAAGTAACAAAGTTTTTAAGTTCATTTAATCGTTGGAACAGCAATAGAAAATATAAGTGTCTTAATTATATCATGTCAGGGAAAATAGATTTCTACAATTTAAGAAGTTCAAAGATAAATTTCAATTACTTTTCGACCATATTGCTTTCGATAGAAGCAACAAGTGAAAATATTTTATGAGCAAGAGGAAAAGATTTTTCTTACGAGCTTAATGCTACAGATGAAATAGATATTTCCGATAAATGGAAAAAAATTTTTATTATCGATGACGAAGAATATAATCATGGGAAAATGAAGGACAATGATAATAATGCAATGTTATCTTCAAAATTTGTTTAACATTTTTCATCATTTAGTTATTTCGTTTAAACACTTTATATAATATATTATACAATTAGGATTTACTAAAAATACGTTGTTAGTTATTATTTAAACAAGCACGGTTAGTATTTAATTGTTAAATCATCAGGCTCAATAGCCTTGGTCATTAATCATGCCAACTAGCACACCTATGTAACACACCCGTTACTAACGAAGACGAACTGAGTACCAATCTTATAATTTATATTAATTATATTGTATTAAAGGTACAGATTAAGTATGCAATTTCAATGGTTTATAAGAGTTATTTATATACACTTTATGACTAAATTTTTTTAACGAATGGTTATAATAGATATCATTATAAAATATTTATACTATCAGAAATCTGATATTCGTTTTCACCATTAATATAAAATATTTATATAAAATCTTTACATATTTTGTTATAAAACCATAAAAATAAATATTGCTAACGGTAAACATTAATTTTACTTATCATACTTGAACCTAAAATAATTTTATTATTGCAATATTATCAAAAACGAATAACTCATAATCAATTCAAATTTATATTCTAAAAGCAATTAAAAAAATAATTAAGTTTTATATACATTAATTCTCATTTCTGTTATAAAAGAAAAGTAATATTGATCTAAATGATATTAACAAAATATTTGATTACCGATTTAAATAATTGATACTTAATAATTATTTTATAAATTAAATTTACGGTTTGTACCACTACAAATAAAAGTTCAAAATAAATAGCTTAAAATTATAGTAAACTAAATGTTTAATCTTCTAGTAAATAAAAATAATTAGATTTTACGTAATAAAAGGTAATGAGTCAATAAGATCAAATAAAAATAAATACGCTATTAAATTGTTATGTAATAATTTCTATGAAAAAGTTAGATAAATAACTAAAGAAATATAGAACAATTGGTATTCCAAGGGTTACGAATTAAAGTATAATAATACACATTTTACAATACCAAAATGTTTTATATGAAATATCTCCAATTATACATTATAAACACAAACGTTTCACTGTATCGCTGTAGGTTGTATTACATTTATATTAGTTTAGTAACATGTTATTAAAATATTGATTTAAATATGATTTATAATCAATTAATTTAAATATTAAAAACAATATTTTCTTATAATCGCGAAACCATTTCGGTAAAATTTTATTCCATAAAGTATACAATAGTTCGTTTATTGACCGTTTAAATTCTTCTAAATACGGATATTTTGTTTTTGTTTAGAACCAAAATCCTGTGTATTATCGTGTTAAAAATGAAGTGAAATGGAATTTTTTAGAAATTTATAAATCATAATGATTATTATTTGTATTATAATGGGTTAGAAGAAAATGTAATTTTTTCAGATTTGTGTTGTATTCGGAATATTTTTTACGACAGCCATAGAATTTATCATTTTATAAGATAGACGTTTTAATTTTGTTTACCCTTAATACATTTTTATCTTTTAACACAACAGTAAAGAAATAAATAAATAAATATATATATATATATATTCCCTTTTCTTATTGATAACCGCATTGTTTATAACATTTAATAATATGACTTAAAATTTAATTAGTAAAATATTAATATATAATTTCAATCGCTTCAAAAATAGTAATATACATATACAGAGAGATGGATCAAATTATTTTAACAGGCTTACGTTGTAAGGTAAATTAAACTATTTTAATACGAGTTTACATATTTGTACGTATTTGTATATCGAATGCGTTTTGATAAAAGTAGTATTATCAAATACACGATTATTGTTCACGCAGGATTCGGTTACATATGATATGATATGGTTTCATGCGATCTTAACTAACGTATATTTTATCTTAAATTGTCAAATAAATGTTAATACTGTTTGGGATGTGACTTTTAAATTATTCAATAACATTAATAACTTAAAATTCAAATAAATTATAGTATGTAACATGTTATATTATTACCTAAAGTGTTAATAAAAATTGTTTCGTACAGATGTATACAAAAATTATGTTTCAAGAATGGACGGAATTATTGTCCATTCTTCGACAATTTTCGGAAAAAAATTGTTAATAGAAAAATTAAATTTTTTGTATTACTATAATATCCAAAAATAACAAATATATTATTTATAATAAATTTTATTTTTTAGATGGATCATATAATCACAATTACCAATAAATGTGCCCTATAAACGAAATAAATAGTATTTACTTTAGGGTACCTTAAGGATGTTGACAAATATTAAAATTAAAACCATTTTTAATTCGTTAATAAAGTATAACTTAGAAGTTGAATACATATGCACAATCTATATAATGTAATGCAGATGATTATACATTTTAAAAAACGATTTCATAGAATATTTTCTTTTGTGTATGAAGATAATACGTTCTTTTTATAAAATAATTAATTAATAATAATAAGCAACAATTTTTATTTTATTTATCTTTTTACAGCGAATATAAATTACGACGTATTAAAGTATACTTGTGTGGACTCTATAAATTATTTAATTGCTTTGAAAACAATAATTTTTTCTAAGCAAATAATGTTTTTATTTATTTGGCAACAGACGATAAATGTTTTTCAGATTTAATTTTTGTTCTGTGACTATCTTTATTTTACATAAACAATTTTGGAACTCAATTCGTGTATAATACAGCTTATTGTATAAGATCTATTAATGTTTAAATTAAATAAAACCATCAGTTTTATAAAAAATAAGTATTTTATTCGTTTGTCTATTTTTTTAAACATTAAAATAACTAATGGAATACAACAATTTTGTAAATAATTTATGTTTTTGTTTAAAGTAATTACACGTTTTCTTAAAATATTTAATTTTAAAATTAAATTTAGGTATTTAATTTCTTGTAAATTACCATACGATGATTCGTAATTTGCTTTGTATTATAAAATAAATCGCAGTATTTAAAATTAATGTTCAAATGGAAGTTATTAATCAATTTTTCTATATAGAAATCAGGAAATCCTTTGAGACGATTTATTATTTATCATTAATTTATTGTACAATTACGAATAGTCCTACATAAGTATATTGTACGTATATAAATAAGTAATAATAATTAAGTATAAAAATATAATAATAAAATATTATTTGTAGAAAAATTATTAAATTACTGAAAAATAAATAAATAAATACATAATTCTATCAAACTAAGTTAATGATGAGTAATTTGCAAGTAATTAACAAATAACATATATATATATATATATATAATAAAATTGTTCTATATTTATAGTTGTTATATCTAACAACAAATTATATTTAATTTTAGAAATTAATATATCACTTTTTTAATGTTAATATTTTTTAAACAAAAATATAGCCCCAGTGTTATTTAGTTAATTATAATAATACATATACTGTAGCAAATCATAACTATTAATTATATAAAAATCGTACTATACATATCGAAATAAATTATATTGTAAAATTTTTTTCGTAATTTAATACAAATATTATATTTATTCGAGTTTATTTTTAAATTTTTAAGTGTAATATAAAGTAATATTTAATATTTAAGTTTATATTAATTGCGTTAGATTTGAGAATAAGATGCTACATATTATTAAGTCAATATTTTTCTTTTTTAAAATGCTCAAATCGTTAGAGCACTCCAAATATCTAAAATCTTTTTATACAATTACATTTGTAGGCTAAATATATATATCATATTATATAAGGTGTACGTCAAAAGTGTCATAGTCTCAGAAATAATGTATTCTGAGTCTCCCTGGAACTACTGTTTTCAATGATATTTTTTTCAGTCTACAACTAAAGTTTTATTTTTATTATAAAATATCACGGCCGTTGAGTATTTAATACAGTCTATTAAAATGTGATTTTTAATAATATTAAAATTATTTTTATCAAATTTTATTTATTGATAATATTGTGTATAAGTGAAATTATCAGTGAAATTATAAATTAATTTTAAACGAAAACAGTACGTAAATAATCCGTAAAATGGGAAAAACAGCAATCATTTCAATTACTGTACTTTATTATTTTATTATTTAATATAAGCTAAGAATTACATATTTCAAAATCTGCATCGTCAAAAAAATTAACTGAAACTTTTTTACAAATTTAGTCACCATAAATAAATTTTAAATAAAAACGACCCAATTAAAAATATTCAGTTATAATTATTCGAAGAAAACCATGGCAAAAAACATTAAATTAAATGGTCAAACTTAAACTTTAAGTGCATTTGTTTTTATAAAAATCTAGCTAATTTAAGCTTAGTACGATTAAATAATTATTATGAATATAATTGAAAAATGGTGTTGAAATCTTTATTTTTTATTTTCATGGTCTAGTGCTTATCAATGCCCTAAATATGTATTTTTTTCATTTATATATATAAACAATATTTATGTATTTAAAAGACCGCTTCTGTGTTATTCGAGAGAAAAGAGCATTTTGTAAGTTTCAAGACGTATACATTTCATAACATTGTGATATTAGAATCTGTGATGCGTATTTTAATGGATTGGTTTTCTTTCGAGATTTTTTTGTTTTAAGTAATATTTTTTCGACAATTCTACCGAACATTTCAATTTTTTACATCTATTCGATCCACTTTTACAGATAATATTCATAATATTCATAATGATCATTTCTGATTTTTCAAATTTTCTTTGTATAAAATTTTTAATTTCTATTTTGCCTTTTTCTGACATTATGGAGTTAATTAATCTTTCCCCACTCTTCACATTTCACTTGTTTCTTCTTACATTCACACTTGCGATCTTCATTTTGCTGTCTGACATCACATCACCTTATTATCAAAATTCTTCATCTACTATTTCCTTTGTCATTTAAACTGCTTTTTTCTGTCTTTAAAAATGTTTCACATCATTTCTGCCTATTTTCTTTCAGTTTATAAATTATTGTACATAATAAAATGCTTCCATTTATATACTCTTTTTATACTATAATATATTTTTTAAGGCACTCCTCTCAGTCATATTAAGATAATTATCTCCATTACATCAGTCTTTAAAAGCATTTATAATGTTTCACTTATGATACGAACTTTAGTAAAATTCTATTTTATAAAAATTTAAATATACAAAATATAATAATTAATATTCTGGATATAAATTAACTACTCGTATGCTGAATGTTTTTTAAATATTCTATATACGAAATTATACAAGTTTTCACATGTATAAAATAAATACAAATTAAAAAATTTAATTAAATATATTTATGATTTTAATTATGTTATGTAGAAGAACGAAGTTTGCACTAGATAATATTTAGTTATTGAACTATAGTTATTTATAATTTGGTAGTATAATATCTATTATATTTTAAATTTAGTATATAATTTTATATTAGAAATTACAAGGCAATAAATATATTATTCTAATTGGTCACATTAGCAAATATCTTAAAAACTTTAACTTGTATATTACACAAAATCACTTAATACTCATTAACTCAAAATAGTATGATATTATAATTGTGTTGGATATAATTTACTTATTATTATATAATCCAATAAACAGGTATATTTTTAAAAACGTTAAATGTATATGTTTTATTAAAAAGGCCAATTTATTTATTAAAATATTATTTTTTATTATTAATTTAATCATATTATAAACTTATATGGTATTTTGTCTTTTATTAAAATCTCACGCATTTAGTTAACAAATTTACTATAGTTGCATAAAGATTTATCTATAAACAATTAACAAAAAATAATAACGAATAAAAAGAATAAATTAAACGATATAGGTTTTCAAGTATTTATATTCCTGTAAAAAGTATGCAAATTTACATTTGCGTAATAATCGAATATTGTTTTATTATAAATATTATTTATTTCGTCATTTAATTTCACATATTTAAAATTATTGCCCTTTTCCATAATAACGGTCAATATTAACTAAAAATTAACAAAGTATTTCAGAGACAACATCAATATAAATAATATTTAGAATAATAATTTATGAATGATAAATGAAGGAGTATAACTAATTATAATAATAACTTATAAAACTATATCCAAAAATAAAATCTTTGTAAATGTATAATCAAATTATCTATTTTTTATAGATTTTTACATAACTGAGGATAATTTTTGAGATAGTAAATTATATTTCAGTATTTTTTACTATGTAATCGAAATAAATAAAACATTTAAAACAGCTTATCTGTTTACCTTAAAAATCACACATTTTTTATTTTGTATAATCTATAATCACTCTGTTATTATTCGGGATTTTGAGTATCTTTGAAACTCCTTCAATTCTTGTTTAACTATTATATTCGTGATATTTATACTGTTAAATACGAGTAAACGTTAATTTCTTACAAATAATCGGATATTTTATTATTCAGTAAAGGTATACGTCGTGCATACATATACTAATTTAGTAATAAGAAATAGAAAAACTGTAAATAATACATATCGAAAGTCCCACATTGAACAAAATTAAGTTTCCGTAAGGCTCAGTATAAGAATAATCAATGTGACGGTCATATTATAATGTATAATAATATCGCTTTAGATTACAATTAACAATAACAACGATCTTATTCCCTTTAACAGTTTGAGTGAATCATATAATAAATCATTATTGGAGTCAGAGTAAAATATGTTATTTTATTCTAGAATTTTAGTACCTACAACATTGGAATGAATATTCCAAGATAATATTATTGTTCTTAAAGAGTACATAAAAATTCACAATTAAATCTATTGTTTGTTATCATTTTCACTTTGCAGTTAATATTAACATAATAGCATTAAATTACTAAACATTTAACGATATTCAATAACATGCGTTCTTAATAAATGATATTACATCAAAATGTACCATTTATATCTGTTAACAGCCATAATAAGATAATTTATATTAATATGCATATTTAAAATCTCATAGGACATTAACAGAATACGTTATTATCAACTAAATTAAATTTATTTATAATTTATCATAAATCGTATTTAATAGAAATATTGATTAACAAATTATTAATTAAATATTATAAAGGTAAAAATCGGGATGTATTGAGACATTTAGTAAATTACCTTTATGAACGAGATAATTTTATATAAAATAGTTTAAAGATTTATCACATTTTTGTGAAAAACCTTGCAAAATATTAAATTCAATTAATTATTAGCAAAAATTTTCATAAAATTCGAGCTGGTAATTACACGGCTTCAATATATTCGAGTAAAAATTAATAGCCAATAAAATAATAAAAATTAGGTACTTAAAACATTCAAAATATTATCAAAACTATTGTACAAATTAACTTAGTTAGATCTGTCATTTAAATATATTACATTATTGAAATACTTTATGGATATTATTGTAGACTTAAAATGAAGAAAATAATAATTTCAGTAAAACAAAATGTTTGTAAATTTTATCACATAAATTATTCAGGAAAAATTTTTGTATACGATACAATAAAAAATATTTTTCGTTATAAAATAAGTTGTATATATTGAAGTATTTAATTATCTTAAACATTATTTATCGCTTACAAATTTTTAATAAATTTTCTGCATAAATCTACGTATAAAAATTATTTTGTTAAACCTAAAAGTTAAAAGTTAAAAATTTATTACGATAATATTATTTGAAGTATGTACGTGCCTGTCTAATTTGATATCTCGATGGCCCGAAAATCCTTACAGCCATTGTCAATTTGCGGTTCAAAATATACTGTCAAACTAAGTCCTTTTATGCGTCACATATTATTAATGAAACGTGTAATTAGCAATATTATTTCGACGTTAATAAGCTAGTCGAATATGAACTTTTCAGTGTAAGCTCACTCCCGAGTTAAAACATGAAAACATATTAGGCCGATGAAACCTTTAGATTTTCGACTAAATACTCTTACAATACGTAACAATAATATTTCACGATTAACACCATAGTAGCGCATGTGATTATGACATTCGTGTATTTATTTTCTGTCGGTGTTGTAGCAGTGTAAAAACAGTTGTTTCTGACAGGTTTTAACCCTCTACAACATTTTCGTTTAATTTTTTCAATTGAAAATGTTAATATATAACAATAAAGGTACGTAGGAACTCACAGTTTTCGTATTACAGCGATGATTATTATTTATTCTGGTTTAGATTTAACGGGTCGGGTTACTTGTTTTATTTATAAAACTAATAGCAGTTCATCACAGACTTTTATATAAAAACGCGTCGTATGTAATATAATATAATGATTGGATTGGTTTTGGAGAAACGTTTTTAGCGATTTTAACGAATTATTTTACGTTTAAGAATTTCAGAGGTTAATATTACAAAAAATTAGTAAAATTTATAATTATAATTATACGATAATGTTTACACGCATAAAATAAAGTATTTAAATTATCGACTAAACTTAAACAAAATTTATTGATATACCGATGAGCGCTATTGTATTCACGCATTGTAACGTTATTGTGTTAAAACGGAGTCGTTTTACGGAATACGCCGGCTTACGACGAAGTACGTGCATACTTCTGGGTTAGTGTATATTTTTAGTTTTGAACGTGATGGAGATAAACGAATTCCAGTCACACATGTTCTGTATTTTATATTTTTTTATATGTAAAATCCATTTCGTACATATAGACTTCGTATTGTAACAACACCAATACGTATGAAGTTGAAACTTACGTTACATATTTATAGTCAGTTAAAACGACTCAGTTTAAATGTTACACTGAGTATAACGTATGTTTTATTTGTGTATGTGTGTGTGTGTGTGTGTGTGTGTGTGTGTGTGTGTGTGTGTGTGTGTGTGTGTGTGTGTGTGTGTGTGTGTGTGTGTGTGTGTGTGAGTGTATATGCAGGCATGCACGACCCGTTTATATTTGATGGAAAACCGCATAAAGTATTCATATGTCAAATATCAATAAGTAACTTTATATAAGAAAATTTGCTAATTGCTCAGCATAAAAAACTTTAATATTTGTATACAAGAATCAAGTGAAAAATTCATTCATTCAAAATTTAAAACCATACGTAATATGATTTCAATATTTGTTTATTTGATTCTGTATTAATAAACAATATGTACATATTTATTATATAAATTAACATTTGCAGCGATAATTATTTAATCGTATATTATTCATGTAAAATAATCAAATTCCCCAAAATATAATATAAAAATTTATTAGCGTTTTTTTAAAAAATATAATTTACTATAAATTATTTTAAAAAATATTTAATTATTTAATTAATTAAGATTTTTATATGAATATTACAACTGTTATTTAATATTCCAAAGTGTAAAATAGTTTTGAAATTATAAGTAATTCCATTTTACAATTATAAATAAATTCGTTAAATATATATTTATACATTTACTTATAATTGTAAATTTCAAATTAGCATGTACTCGATAGTCGTAAAAATAAAGAATTTACATTTTTTTTTATAAAAAATACGTTTAATAAACGAAATTGAATACGTGTTGTTATAGACCGAAATGTCTAAGAACGTTTCTCATATAAAGTAAACCTCTATGGATATAACCAGGTGCGGAATATAAATTATTTAATGCAAATCATAATATAAGTATGATACAACTGGAAAAACCTTCACAGAAACATGAATGACTTCTACATCATAATACGTAGACAATTATATGATTTTACTAATCATGTATACGAATTTAAACGGGGTATTAATAAAACGAGTCAATGGTTTAATTTTGGAATTCCAAATCACAATAATAATGGCACATCGTGTACTCATTGTTGTTCGTTATTTAATCATTGTGGGAATGAAAATTGAATTAAATATGACGATGTATTTCATTGCGATTGCACAATATATGCTATTATAAGTTTACATATCATTAAGATAAGTATTATAAGAATTACGTTAGTTCATGTAGACCGAAATACCAGATAATTTCTACGAATTCTTAAGGTTTTTGTAATATAAGTGCGTCATCGTATTAAAAGTTAAATAAATATTCGTTGGTCATTAGTATTTAGTTAAAATAATTAAAATTGAACGAAAAATACTTGGTTTGTAATCGTTTATTATTTAAATATTAACGTAGATTCGATTTATTTTCATTGACGATATTCATTCAATAAAAATAATAACTTTTAACTTAATAAACACACAATATACTCGTGCAATTAGATTATTATTATTTAACAATAATATCGTGCATAATTCAATTTAACCGCAATTTATTAATAACGTTTGATTAATAAGAACAAAATTCAAATTCTTCGAACTTGTAATTCATTTAACTTCAATCAACTTCTGGCTTCAAAATGTAGTCGAAAATATAACCTGAAATCTGTCGGTCGTTAAATAAATAAATTAAAATCGTGTACTCCTCTATATATGTCGGATATATATTTCTTATGACAGTTCAATATCATTTGGATTCTGCAGTATCGCATTCACAACTCGTATTATATTGTTTCATTGTATGTCTAATATTAATTAAATAAATAAAATGTTCATAGCGATGAAATATGAAAATATTGAAAAAATGGGTTTTGATTACATATTTATTAAATGTAAAGTACAATAAAACGTATACAATTATAGTTGCTAGTTAAATTAGTCGAATGTGATAATAATCGAGTAAATTAAAAATATATAAACATTTTTAACAATGCAAGTGGATATTTATAGGTATTACAAAACAAAAGCAAAACTTTTGTTATTATTATATAATTTTTATATTTCGAAAAATACACCAGCCGCTATAAACCATTAATATCATGTTTAACACACAAAGTCAGTTTTACGATGTAATGATTAATAGCTATAAAATTAAAAAAGCATTACATTTCTAAAACACTTATTTATCTTCTCCAATCCACACCATAAGTTTTCTTGACTAAATTAACTATCGTTTAAATCATTTTTTGAAATCGATTATATTATGTTCTACCTTATCACACTACTATTTATGATACAATTATTATAATATTTATATAATTATTTAATTAAAAAAATTGTGTAAGCATTTATGATCTCAGTCAAAAAATGAAACTGCCATATGCTTTTTTCCCTAGTTTACAACATATGATAATATATTATAATAAGAGGTCGAAATAATTTTCACTAAAATTCTGAATAATATGAAGCATAATTTTACTAAAAATTAGCAATATTTTTCTTAAAACTCTTTAAAAATGTAGAATACTATGAAGTTTTGCTCCATAAAAAATGTTAAATGATATATATATATATACATACAAATTCGGTAAATTTTTTTAAACAAAATTATTTCAGGTTTATATCCATTCTAATATTTATTTTAAAAAAACTCTGGTAAGGCTCACTTCTCTTGTACAAAGATAGTTACATTTTGTATCATCTAAATTTAAAAGTTACTGAAAAATTTGAATATTAATTTAAGAAATTCGAATACATAACGTAAATTAAAATCCATCTAAAATAATAAAAAGTATTAAAAAGTAGTGAATAATTATGTTATATCCCATATTGTACATAACCATTTTGTACATTGGTTAGTTAGGAAATTTTATATGAATTGAATAAACCTTTTATATCAATAGACGTAACTGAAGCCAATTAGATACTGGCTACTGTATTTGATGTGAATTTTTTTGAAAGTTTTAATTCGTCATTTCTACTTAAAACTTATATACATTTTCCGAGAACTTAAATCTTTTTTTCTTGCATTTTTTAAAATTTTTATGCATTATTTACAAAAAAACATTGTATTCACAAATTTGTTATATACCACAGCGTACTAGATATTCATTTATCTCAAAGTATGCCTTTTTTTGTAATAAAATTAGTTAATTTTGAATTCCACATTTAGTGTATTGTAATAATATCATTTCCTGTTCGATTACATAAAATCAGACTTGTTGCCAATTTAAAATATGTTGACAATTCATTAAAACGTAGTCCTAAGAAGTATAGTCTCTATATCTAAGAATTATTTAAAATCAATATAAATTTACAAATAAATGAAACACAATAATATACAAGTAATATAATATATTTTTAAATTTTATGGCGACCACAATACAATGAACATACATTTGTGTTTTACATAAACATTGTTATGAAAATTTAGATGTATGGTAAATAACTATCGAAAATATTTACCAAAAATTAACTCTTCAGTAAAATATGCTTATTTCTTAATTTCATTTCTTGTTGATAATAATACAAATTTAACATTCAACAAATAATAAAATTATAATTTATATATAAGTTATTTATGAAACTTTTAAAAACTTTTGATTTTAAATATATAAATCAAACTAAGAATAATTAGCAACATAAATTTTAAAAAAATTTAGAGCCTATAAATAAATTTTGATATTAAATCTTTCAGAAAATTCGAAGAAATAAATTAGAGATCATTTTGTGATTGCAATTTGTATGTATTTCCTTGTACATTTAAATTGTAATCAAGAAGTTATATATTTCATATTATAAATTAACCTCGAGCTTATTTTATTAACTATTTACGTTTTTCAAATATAACTACTATACAAATTTGACATTAAATATTTGTACAATAAAAAATTAATACAAATAGAATATTAGGGTATCTACAATATTTTTTTGTGAAATAAAATATATATTATATTTTTTATATTGTGCGCTATATTTTAATTGTATCTCAGTAAATTTAAATTTTTTATTATTATAGATATAAGAAAGTGAAAAATTTAGTGATTATATATGTATATTTATGTTTTATAAAACATTAACATCATGACTTTGAACTCAACTTCATACACAAATTTTCATTTTCGCGTTAATATTTTTCTGAGAAAATCTGCTTTATTTCGGTACATAATTGTTTGTCGATAACATTCTACCTTAATATAACTAAATAGTCGTTTTATATATAGATAACTTATATATTCCAAAAATTTTCACAAATTATTGAATATAAAAATATACTTAAATATTCATATATATATAAAAGTTTATTTATCTTCCATTAGGCGTATAAAATATTATTGTAGTTTATAATTAACTATTTTTGTATTTAATTCAAATTGACATATGTATGCATATAGTGTCATATGTAATTGAAAACTTTCATTATATGAGATTTTTGAAAACAACTTTAATATTTTAATATTGTTAAATGCACAAAAACAAATGTGCTTACGTTATCATTAATAATTAACCAATAATTATTTTGTTCTCTATTCTATAGAACTAATGAAATACAAGTCAACAGTTTGTTTAAAATGTCAAGCATAATTTGTCAATATATGTTATATATTTATATATTTATATAAAAGTACCCTGAGAAATTAAATTTTCCAATTAATAACTTTTAAAGTTAAAAAAATATTTAGTAAATTAACTAAATAATTTTATGTTAGCTGGTCGAGTAACCGAAACTTATATAGTCAAACCAAACGTTAAACTCGTGTAAGTAAAAACTAAACTCCTTAATATCGTGTTTTGACTACGAAAACTTATAACCTATGAATAACAAATAAAATATACACGTATTCGTTACAACTAACCTATAATATTGTAAACATAAACAAAACATAATCAAGATACAAGCAAATTTGAAATAAAAAAATATCTCGTTCGTGTTTAGATATAACTTCAACTAAATATCTCTGAATGTACGCTACACACGTTTCGGGCGACCTGTAACGCGTGACTACACAGGCACACCTGAATCTCGGTAGTCTCACCATATGGTCTGGTGTACTTTTTCAGTATTCGCAATATTCTCGGATAATCACTGCGTGGACTGACAACATTTTAACGATTGTAGACTTTTAATTAACAATGCAGTAATGTTTTAGTCGTAAAAGAAAAACGTGCTTAGAATGGTTACGAAAATTTTCATTTAGAACGTAAAAATTGTCGCAATTGCTTTTAGATATAACAGTTTTCAGACTCTTTAATTTAGTCGCTACGTTAATTAAAAATCAATGTGCCGTGTTATATCTTGCCCGCAGAAGTCTCGACTTTTTTAAATTTTACTTTTATAAAGGAATAACAAATTCTTATTGGCTTATTATAATCATCATTAGATTTCATTTTTCACAGGTAACGTTACATTTTAAAAGTGCCTACAAATTCTTCGAAACACTGTTGACGTTTAGGATCTAATATCATTAAACCACGCCTTTCTTGGAGTCGAATAATACGAGAACAGACGGATCCTTACACCCGGCCCGGTTTAATTATACAAGTCACTTCGATTCAGGCTTATCGAAAGATATATAGCATTTATTTCGGTCCACTGTACAAGCCAAAAACACTTTTATACGTTCCGACGTATATACACAAACGCATTGTACAGTTACATTTTTCAAGTCTACTGAGATGTGTGTAGTCGACTTAAAACAAACGACAAGTCAGTATGACTGAAATTGTCATGAAAACACCAAAAATATTCACCTAACTATTTTTATTTTATATATTACGTAAAATCGTTAAAATATCTATGCCCGATGGATATAGCCGTGTTTTATTCTCGATTTGTGTTTGTGTTTATATTTAATGAAATCTTGTATCAATAATTTATAAAATGGATGCATTGATTATATTTGTATATACAATATATAAACGAGCATAATATATGTGGCTTCATTAAATATGAAATTTATACTAAATCTGTACGATTGGTATATGGTATCATTAAGATTATTAAACTATATAATTATAATTGGAATTTGTTAAATTACATAATATGGTTTCAGTTCTAGAACAGTAAAAATGATCTACAATTTGTAAAGCAGCTTTTTTTCATTGATGGAAATTATAATATAGATAATAAATCGGTAAAAAATAAAATCTATATATTTCTAAAAAATTCAGCAAAAAAAAAATCGTATTAAAGGAAAAAAAATGTAAAATATGGTAAAGTACGACTTTTTTGGGCTAAACTTTAGTAACTTTTTATTGACATAATTTTTAATAATGATTTTCAATTTGATACAATATAAGCAAATATTAACATGCACCAAAATAAAAACCGAATCAGTTCTCAACACTTTACATACACGTTCTATTCGTTTTTTTTATAGATAAAAACACACGATGTTATCAGAAAATAATATTGGTATATAATCACAAACACTGACTATAAACACAATTTGTTTAAAAATAATATTACAATTTAATAATAAATTTCTATAACTCTGCACAGAAACGTTGAAACCTTAAAATTATTCTCTAAATAAGATTTATACAAAATTCACCCTTTACCGAATAGTTACTTTAATTGGACGAATTATTGGACCATAGTATATTGTAAGGGTAGCTATTAAAGCAAATATTTCCTTAGATACCCAAATTTACATTCGAAGATGATTATTTTAGTTAGTATTTATTTAGCGAATGAGCGATTGAATTCAAATTTCAACTCGTAGATAATTCGTCGAATTATCGTTATTTATAATTAATTTCACCGAACGAAATATTATATAATTGCGTAAAATATATACAAATATTATTCAACATTGTCTAATAATTACTAAACAATTTAGTAGCAAACCTAGCAAAATTCTGTAAAGCCTTCACATTTAAATATAGAGCGCATTAACTTGAACAAATTTTAACTTTTTAAAAAATATTTGACATAACCGTTAAATAACTATTATACACCGGACACGACAGCGTGTAGGGCCTAATCTTTGTTTATCTGTTATATGAACAGGTACAAATTTGAAAGCGATGTTAATAATATCAAAATTACATTTGGTTTTTTACATTTTTACTAAAAAGTATACAAAAAGAGGTTGCAGCACCGATGTAACACCTGGCCTATTTTTTAAGTGACATAATTCGAACGAAAATATATTTCTAATCGTTTATTATTTAATTGTCACAGAAATCTTTATCTCTTGAAAAACCACGCACTTTTTATATGCATATATAACTCTGATTACGTACATTAAGCATACAAAATATCTTGTAAAAATAGGTTAGGTATTGCCAAATATTATAAAAACATAATATCAACGCAAACGTTTAATTCAAAAGACGACTTCCCGTTAAACATTTAAATTACAAAAAAATGAGAAATATTTAATTATATTAAAATCCATCACCATCACACTTATATAGTTATGTTACTGTATATTCTATCACCACAGAACTATACATGTTTAGTGTTGCGTCTATAGATATTAATGAAACACTATTAGAGTATCATACATACTTTTACGGTTTATCCATCGAACTTGTCATAAACTGATTTTTATACTTCCAGAATTTCTGTTACTCGTCATTTTCGTAAAACTTTTATTTTGTAGAAATATTTCTAGGATATTCACTGTTTAGTAGGTTAGCTTTATTTCTTAATAAAATATGTTTTCGGTAGATCAAACAAGACTATACTATTACAATATGCCATTGTTATACATTTATAATGCATTGACGGTGTTATCAAAAAATGTTTAGATATTTCTTTAATTATTGGCGTTAAAAGAATATCAATATAATTTTATAATATAAAATAAAATAATATTAACTTGTTTTATTTTATAGTACATAATACAATCTATTTTAATAAAAATGCGTATTAACAGTAAAATATTACTTTTGATAAAAATATAAAAGTTCCTTTATTGTCTCATACTCTGTACAATAACATACAGGAAATTGTTCACTTGAATATAAGTTTACGTAATTTATGTTGAATTATTGCATTTTAAAATAAATCTACGAATTATTTGAAAGTATTTATATAAAGGCTATCATATTTTTATTTAATTTAATTTGATGATTTAACTTAATATAAGTAAAATATTGAAATAATTTACTATTTTAATACATTGGATGAAACGTGTAATTCAAATTTGTTATATTTTATGACCTTAATTTAATAACAAAATAATAAAGACAATTTAATTTGATTTTGATGTAATGTAGTGAACTATTTTGAAATGTATAATATACATTTAAGAAATGAATAAATACATATAGTTAATTATCATAGTTTTATCTTCATTTTTATTATATTCGTATTAATATTTACAATTAAATGCTTCGTACGGTCAAAATATACAGAAATTATAAGTCACGATTGTTTTGTTTTTAAAGTATCTTTTTAATGTTAGATGTGAGTAAGTAATTCATTACCAAAAATTATAGCGTTATTAAATATCCCTTCGAAAAATAATCGAGTGAAGTTCTAATTTGTAATTTTACTCATCTGGCAATATATTTTTCATCTTATTATCATGTTTTTTGATTAATTACAATCATTTAGTAACGATTTATAATTATACATACATAAATTATATGAATACAATTTTGAAATAGTGGAAAATATAAAATTTAATTTTTATTGCACAAATAGAATATTAAATATAGATTTAATGGTATTGAAAAAATTAAAATCTTCTAAGTCGTGTTCTTGTTTTAATAATTTTAAAGTTGAATATCGAGAGGTTTTTTGTTAATTAAAATTTGATTATAAAAATGATAAATCATAGACAAATTATAGTCTATATTTATGAAAATCATTCACCGGAAACTAATTAATACGAGAAATTTAATTTTAATTAATTATAACCATAACTATTTGTAAGGATTAAATAAATTGTTTTCAAGATTTTAATTAATAAATAGCTTAATGTTTTTATCGCTAATTAATTATCGTTAAATATATTGATTATAATATTTATAGTTTTTTAATCTAAGTTTAATTTTAATTTTGAATAACGTTTGAAATTATTAATTTTATATTTTATACTACTAAAACAAACCATAAAACTACCGAATATTAAAAACTCATATTCTAACATTCATAATAATATAATCATTCTGTAGATTCACACAGCGTATCAAATATTGAAAATATATTAAATTTATTTAACATTAAAATTGGAGTAAATTTTCAAAAACATTAATAAAAAACGATTTAATAATATAAAAATAATACTATACATTACGTATTTTGACTAATGAGATTTACAATAAAATTATCGATTTCATTGTGTTTCTAACACTAATTGTGTTTTAAAATTTTCAAATCTAATACCGAGAGAGTATATCACTTAATAAATTTGTTATATTTTTAATAGTTGATCTAAATTATATAAATTGTTTTGTTAGAATGGACGAAATCCTTTAATTTTTATCTGACTCTCGTAATGGATCATATTATATTTACGGCGTTTTCTACTCCGTAAAATTCAAAAATCTGTATACACGTAGGTGAACATTTAAGTAAATAAAAGAACATATCGAATCGAAAACAAAAAACATGACGGAAATTATCATAGTTCAACCATTCGCAATATGAAAATACGAATGCGATTACTTATGAGCTTTTGTTGTTAACTCATCACCGATTATATAATATTGATATATTACATTATTTCGTATGTGAAATGTAGTCCACTCTAAGATGGATTTGATCTCGTTTTATGATTACTATTATTGGTTTTTCCTTTAAACTTTTTATCATTTTTATACGATAAAAATATATGTTATTTCATAAAGGTTTTCATGTAAAAATATTGAAAACTGATTGAGACATAACAGCTCAATTAAACTTTAAAACAAATATTTAGATCTGTTTTTTTATAAGATCAATCGGTAGGTAAGAAAATTCAATTTAATTACCATCCCGTGGAAAATGGTTTATACAACGACATTATTAGATCTCTAGTCATAATTGTTTAAATTCATTTTTTTTTCAGTTTGTACCATTTCTTTATTTATAAATTGTGTGAGAATCAAGAAACGTATTCGTTTTACAATAATTAGCACTTTTATTTTATATATAGGTAGATAATCCCATTATTTCGTTTCTTTTTTCGATAAAAGCACTAGAACCAAACAAGCGTTTTATTTCACTATTTAGAAATCTTTCTATATATAATAAAAAAAAAATTAAAACGTAAAAATTTAAAACACTTAGATTACGAAAATATTTTGGAGTTTTAAACTAAAAAAAAAACTTAATTTTATTTCGTCTTTCCTATGTAACTGAAAGAAATACTAAAAACTTTTAAAATAAAATGATCCAATACATAAAATTAATAATTTCTGCATTTCGATGAATATTTAAGACATTGTCAAAAATTAATTATAAATAACAAAAAAGTATTACACTTCTTTCATACTTAAATAAAATACGTAAGTAAAAACTTTCAAGTTTTATTTGAAATGTTTCGTAATGTGATAAATTAATATACATGATTCGCTCTAATAAAAAAATTATAAAATACATATTATAGATTTAATTTCTAAAATTAGCTTCGAATGCAAGTAAAATGGAAAGTTAAAGAAATTCAAGTAATTAGTTTTATTCTTCACATTTGTTTAAATTATTCATCTTGTTTCAGGCGATATTTAAGCCCACTAAATCATTTAATCCCCACCCGATTTTACAGCGTGCAAAACGTTATTATTTTAACGCGATATTCCACGGTACTATGCAACTTGCCCATAGGTTTGTGTTAACTTCAATGGCCTCTAATATTAAATCCCTCGTATCGACTATTTTTATACATAGTAAGTTTTCGAAACGTTCTCGTTTTGCCGCAGATGTTATTAGAGGGGTAGAAATCGCAAGTAGATATTTGGATAGAATTACACTATAAACTCATGGTAAATGAAAGTATACTAGGTCGAAACCGATACGTTAACACTGCACTTTGAAAGATTGAAAAGACGTCGGGATTTCACAGTTTTTGTTCAAACTGTCGACAACACAAATGTGTTTAACATTATATTTGTTTACCGATATATTTTAAGAGATGTTGGGGAACATTACAACGCGGTTATTTTAACGATAAATTATTAACTCAACAATATCTAGTATCAAATAATATTTGCTTATTACAGTTCATGATATTCGCATATATAGACACACATTATTTAAATATATATATACTTTTATTTATTTCTATTTTTTATAAAAATATTTTTAAAAAATATATACATTTTCTCTCTACATCTTTTAAAGGCAATCTCTTTTTAACAATTATTGTTAATATTCTTATTATACCGAAAATTCCTATAGTTTTTTCTATGTGTATACGTTTTATGAAGTTTTAAATTATTTTTTATACAATTTCTAGAAAAAAAACACAAACACAGAATTCTTTTTATTTTGTTTTTATTTTTTACGAATTTTTCATTTTTAAGACAATGAAAAATAAATAATAATTTAATCAAAGTGTTCTCTTATAAATTATTTTGCAAATAATATAATATAATATAGCTTGTTATAATGTGTATCACGCCTAAAAATAACAAAATATCATTTTTTCTCATAATTAATGGGCAATTTCTTCCTAGCTCTGCTTGATCAGTTTTTGAACGACTATATACAAACTGAAATTTTATTAGAAAATACGTGACAACGAACTTATTAATAAATTTTTTTTAAAACATCAAACCGATAGAATTCAATTATTTTCTAATTTAAAAATTTAAAGAACAGACTATATAGTCTGATGTTGAACTGAAGTTAAAATTGTATATATTTTTGACTAGTACTTTTGAACTATAATTGTATAAATATAACAAGCAGATTAATAGCGAACAAAACTAATTTCAGACTTATTTTGGATTCTATTTCAAAATGGACCGATTTAATTAAATAAAACTGAAAGATCGATTCTTCATACATATTAAATTAATATTTTGTTTTTTTATAATAATAATAAAGAAAAACGAATTCATTGTGGAATAAATAAACATTGTTCGCACAGAATCACAAAAATGTCTAAATGTTAAACAAAATTGTAGAAACGTAAATGGCATTCAGTGAGTGTTATATTTTTACTCTACCAACATATTAATTAATCGAATTATTTGGCACACGACTATTATATTCAGCACACAGCAGTTTGTCTAACCATAATGGACATTAAGGCTAGTGTTGTATGTCCTTTGAATCATTATGAAATAATGTTAAAATTCTGTTCGTTGCGATCATTGACCGACCTATGGAGATTTTTCTTTCGTCATTGTAACTAAACTTATATTTTATTTCTTTGAAGAGAAAAAAATGTACTTATAGACAGACACTTTATTTAGGTAATCGATTGTGTTCATAATGTTTTATTTCCAATACCCATTTTCTTTCACAGTCGTTGATTTAGAAACTAAATAAATAAAAGAAATCCATTACCGCCGTCGATGGGTTTTTACTTTAAATAAATTATTTAAGTTTCTTTTGTTAAGGTCGTCTATTTTTTAATTTTTTTTTTTTTTGAAATATCGTTGAAAGATATGTAATTAATAATAATGCTTTTATCATACTGTTTAAATTTTTATTTATTTTCATTGCGTGTGTCAAACACGATATATATTTATCGATAAACGTTTAGATTTTACAAACACAAAGTTCATCTTGCCTATCCACAAATGTTTTCGTATGTTTTTTCAACGCAATCGGTGCCGTGGACAAACGCGATTCTGAAGAAAACAAACTTGAAATAGTGAAACCGTCATTAAATAGTATCAGATAAATGGATACGTGTTTTCGTCCATATTTAGGAAACCAGGCAATACGTTTTATAAGAGTTGTCGAGTTACATACCTGAGCGTATCTATCTACGACTCCTTCGCCCATGTTCAGGTCCGTGCCGGCGGTGCAGTTTCCACCCAACTGCTGTTGTGACTCAACGATCCGAAGTAGTTGGTTGGCCTTGTCCCGATGGTAGTGCTTTTGCTGTTGCTGTTGCTGTCCGTCACCGATGGTGGAACGGAACAACGGTATCCGGGGCAAGCTGCCTCCCGGATCATGCGGGTGGACATTGGCCGCCGCCGCCGCCGCCGCTGTCGACTTGTTCGGCTTCGTCGGCGTTGGCGGCGGCGGCGGCGGCTGCGGCGCTGGCAGGTCGTTATGCTGTTGTTGCGCCCACCTGGCCATTCTCGACCGGCCGTGACGGACGGTGACGGCCATGGCGCTTAGCGCCCACATAGACACGACCGTTGCAACTAGCATGACTGCGGCGGTAGCGGTGGTGACGACGGCGGCGACGGCGACGACGACAAAGACGACGACGACGACGGCGACGACGACGGCGATGAAGACGACGGTTCCAAAGGCGGCGATGAGATCCGAGTGTGCCATCGGTGACCGTAGAACCGGCCACAGCAGGCCATCGTCTTTCGGAGGAGCGGTGAACCAGTGTATTTCACGATATCAACGAACGCGGCGGTCAACAGTGACGACAATTAACAGCCCGACGATGACCATACCGAAAAACGTTCACCGGAGTGTCGGTGACACAGTAATACAGCAGCGGATTCCGCAGGACGTCGCATCGTCCTATTAGAATGTATGCAAAAACGGACGATGACGAAAACGCCGATCCTTGTATATATATATATCATAAAGTCGTTAGCGCGGCAATCGCTTCCGGCAAAACTACTCAACCACGCAACGACGTACGAACCCGGTTGGTACCGTCGAGTGACTAACCAGCCGCTTAGCGTTCGAGCCCGCCGAGGGCGCCCCACGCGCCGTTATGGTCCACACGCGTTTACGCTGGACGACTACCGCTGCCACCGCCACCACCACCGCCGCCACCCATTATCGCACAAAAATCGCTCTCGTTCTAGTCGCACTAATTTCGATTCCGTCCGAAATATCTGCATCAAATTAAATCCCCCCGCCAAGGTTGACGAACGTAAGCGGACGAATCCACGAGGACATCGCGCACCGCTATTTCCAGGTTCTAAACCGACACCATTGAATGATTTCCGGCTCATACGTACGGTTTATTCACAATAAACGAATAATGTCGCCTAGTATATATCGTTTGTCTTATGTTTCACTTTTTTAACAGTTAACGTCCAGTACAGAATTCGTAGACTATTTTACCGTTAGCTAGACGATTGGTCTCCGAGTGATTTTTCCAATCGCAACAAAGGAAACCACAAATAAAATTGGAAAACGTTCCGTGAGTTAAGTGCCAACAAAATTCAGTTTGCTACCGCTTGTTGAGATTGTCCGAACGTGGTAGTAAAAATCGTTGGTCACGAACAAAATAAAAGATAAAACGCGCAGTTATTCATTGTTCATCAGGTTCATTGATTCGCTCAGAATCCGAAAATCCGAAATATATATATATATATATATATATATATATATATACATATGATTTCACGTTGTTTTTGCATTATACGCGTCGTAATTGATAAATACCATATCAACAATACCGGTACATAACAACCTACCGTATATATTATAAGAATATTATATAACTAATTTACGAGAGTAAAGATATAATAATTAACGTTACATTAAATTTATTTACGTTCGACATCCCTCGCCACGCTTCGATATATACAAATATAATATTAAATACACGTACGATATTCCGCGCGAAAACTATAAATATTGATATTACGAAATAATATCGTCCCACATAACGTATTTATGAAAAATCGTCCCGCACGACGCACTAATATTAATACAAGTTTACCCACAGCGACAATGAATTAAACAAAACAAAATAATAATAATTATAATAACGACGTGTTTTTTGATTAGCAACGAATACGCTATTTTCCACGAGGAACAAAAACATAGTGTACACACTCTTATGATGGCGGATGAAAGACGACGGAATAGAATATAAAACAAAACTAGCTATTTTCTCCGAATAAAAAAAAAACAAATACGATAAAACAGTCAAACGATTACGAGTATGTGTCTATGCATGTGGCCAATCGATCTTTGGTGGCGTTCTTTGGCGTCAACATAAATCGGTACAATTGAACCGATCTTGTTACGCCCTGCCGACTAAACTGACGATAATTAAAAGGAAACTGTGAAATATAATAGACAAGTAGTATAAGGATATGCAGGGTATACATATTCTTTAAAACCTTTGTTAAATGTACCATTTGTTTTGATTATATATCACATAATACGCCCTATTCTCAAAAAAAATCTATTATTTTTCACAAATTATTTTTGTTTTAATTTCAAAAATTCGAAAAAATTAAGATGTTGAATAATAATAATATACGATTCTATAAATTAAATCAACATTTTTAATATTATATGACTTTTTATTGTTTTCAGCACTGTATAATATTTTATAAAATAAAAAACTATTAAATTGATAAGAACCTTAAAGAATTAAAGATTTCAAATTTAAGAGATAAGTGTTATTAATTTTCGTAAATTTAGATTTAACGAAATACTGTTTTAGATTTAGTAATTTATTTCAAATTAACGAGTGAAACATACAAAATTGGGAAGTTATATAAAAAAATGAAATTCTGTTTATTATATATTAGATTGTTCAATTTTTCGAATTTATTGGTATATTTTATATATTAATATGTTATTAGGATGAAAATTTTTACGCGTTATTTAATTATTATAAAAACAAAATAAAACAGTAGTATAGAGTAACTTGTAGAAAAATAATTTACGGATAGCGTATTTTTGTATAACTTTTAAATTGATAATTTAACATATTTTTTTCAACATGTAACAGTTATTTCTCAATTTTTTTAAGATTATTACTGAACAGAGTTAATTATTTGCTTGAAATGGTTTAATTTAAATTAATTTAAAATAAAAATGTATTCTATCACCCATTATAATCAAACTATCTATTCAAATTCCTTTAAATTATAGTAAAACAATGCAAATTTTGAAACAAATAAATGTGTTACTATACAATTGATATAAAAGACATTTCTCTTTTCCAAAATGCAAAGAGAATATAGTTGATGGTTTGTTTTATATTATACAAAATAATTTTACAGTTTCAAAACTTCCTCTACACTATCCACAGGTATGCAGGTACATACTCTGCATATTCTGTGTGCACGCTATTGGATATTAGTAAAAATAAAACAGGAATATTACATAAATATTTCACATTTTTCTTTTTGTTTGTAAGTGATTATACATTAGGATTGAACTGAATAGTGGCTCAAGGACATTAAATTGTGAAGAGAACGGGCTTTAAGAAATCATAAAATTTTTATAGCTCTTGATGTTTTTTATACGGATCGATAGAAATGAGTCGAAAATATAATATTGTAATCCGACGACAGACGCACGACACGTATTATCGAAAATTGCAAACTGTGTTAAAAAATTGTCTATGTGTAATCGACAATTTGAATTAGAATTTGACGAATGTTTAATAGTGTTTAATTACGTTATTCTCGTAAATACGTTTTAGATCAATATTGACTGACGCTTTTGTATTTTATTGGGCCACACAAAGTCAAAATAGTGGCAAAAGCCAATATTTTTCAATAGTTTTGAGCAAATCGTATATAATATAATAAGCCGTTCCGCCATCTTCGTGTATATAAATATTTATGTATTTAAAAGATCAGGTATTTTAGCCACGTCGAAACTATGGAATATTTTTACAAAATTGTCACAAAAACTTCTCCGAGTGCAAAACGATGCTACCCATTTACAGCTTGATTGGAGAGTATTTTATGTCTAAGTTTCGAAATGTAGCGTTTAATTTGACTCGGTGACAGGTGTTTAGAAGAAAATAAATAATTAAACACCCGGTGTTCGTGTATCCGTTGTCCTGTGTGTATGTATTCAGCATTCGAATATCGCTGGTACAATTGTTCTCTATAATTGAATTAAAGTATAAGAAAGTAGATGACGTTTATTGTTACTATTTATATTAATAAATGACGGTTCGCGTTTTGTTAGGTGAGACTCCGCACTGGTCTTCGTAATCATAAATAATTCAGAATACAACGAATAAACAATATGAGATTATCGTATTTTTGAAATGCGTATTAATATAATTAAAATAATCGTATACCTCCTGATTATTTTAATATATTCGTTGAAACGTCGCTATTATAAACTGTATTCGATCGAATAAGAATTATTCATAAATAAATCGTACGAACAAATTAAACTTGTAGAAACGAGTTAATCTTGAACTGAGTCGCAAATTCGACTAAAATAGTACGGCTGTGTATCGTCACCGTGATGGATACACAGCTGTATAGAAATTGCCTATATGAAGCGCCGTGCGTTTGTACGGGCTACGGACAATTCGTTTTTTTCACCCGCATCCATTCGTACGTTATAGAAAATAACGCTACCACGAAACCAACCAAGCCGAACGCGACGATAGCATTGGAATTGAAGTAATGGGAACATAATATGCGAGTATCCTACCATTCGAATTACGAGTGAGGAGATAATTCGTCGACGTAAATATTTGTTTACCGCAACTATTATCCAACCTCGACCAAAACACAACTTACGTCATTCGACTTCGCGGCAATACGTGTCCGTTTTGTACTCGAACATTTCTGTGCTGTTTCCACTATTCGCGTTTCGTTACAATAATTATTAATTTTCGGCATTTGTAAAGTACGGGTTTGTTAGTTTTATATTACGCTTAATAATTAATAATTATTGTAAGTAAGCCGGGACGGTATTTTTAGGAGCTTAGAAACACTGGTAATACGTTAGCCACCATACGAGTAATACTGTCTACCGGCCACGTGAGTTTGACGTTTGTCTTGCCAGATGTATCTGATTGAGTATATCAAAACCACTTGCAATCAAGCTGTCAGATATTGCTCTCAAGCCGCTTCAGATGTGCCGTATCGAAAAACGTCGACGTGTCGAGAAATATTTCAAAATTATCGTTCTTCTAATTTAAACGGCCATCCTAATAATTCGTTCACCGGCATAACATAATTTGAAGACCAGATACGTTAATCACGGGATTTCTAATAAGTTATTACGACAAATTGTGATTCCTTCTTCTCACATTCAGCGACACTGAGTTCGTAAAATGACAAACAATCGATTTCGTTACGTTAACCGCCAACAGTACACAATATAATTAAAAGAATATCAGTAAATAGATATGTAGGTACAATTTATTACTCAATAAGTCTATAATTATTAATATGTACGCCATAATATTTTTTTCGTACATATGAAATTTGAATCAGGAACGTAGTTTAAAGATGACCTAGGGCTATCCTATTCAAATAAAACATTTTAGTGGTCGTCAAATTGTATAACCTTCCTCTATATTATTTTTAAAATATATGTATGTTCAAGTAATAATACTAAATTTCAATTTATTTTTAAAACCTATTATAATATTGTAATGATATGTGTGCATAACATAATTTAGTTTAGTTTATATAAAGAAAAACATTCTGTACAAAAATATTGTAAGATTTCTTAATAAAACGAACTGTCCTTCGACATTCACGGAATACCGGCCATATTAAAATAATTAAACAGAAAATACATTTGAAGCACAATAAAAAAGGGACAAAATCAAACACTCTCATAAACCTATAAATTTAAAAAGAACGACGAAGGTCAAGAAACTGAAGAAATTATGTATGTAGCACTATTCTGAAAGATATAAAAACACATAATGAATGTCGACCGTAAGGATTAATTACTAAAGTATGCCGGACCGCTCGTGACACGAAGGGAGAAAATCGAATATATTTACGAACTACAAGAAACTAAAAAAATTCCGTAGAAAACATATTCGAAGGTATTTAATATGAAAATAAATACATGAAGAATGACGACCGTAAGGGTGGATGATAAACCAAGAGCAAAACGTCCGACCGCATGCAGAATAATCAAAGAAAAAGTATTAAAATTGGATATTCTCACAAACACGTTAATTTAAAAAAGAAAGAGCGACGAATGCGTAGAAACCCGAGAAATCGTACACACAGCACACATGGAGGGTACTCACCATAAGGGTTATTAACTGACTAATGATAAATCGCCCGACCGCCCGTGATACGAACGGACAAGGTCGAACATCTTTACAAATCACATAAAACGGTACAAAATACATAGAGAGCGCATTTAGAAATAATAAACATAAACACACATGAAGGACAATAACTGAATAAGTAACTGACCAAACAACAGTAAAACACGCAGTGCGTGCAATAATTTCACACGCCGATACTAATAAGTGTATCCATAATCAACCAAACAAAGGAACTCAAGGACACAACCACTACAATCAACAACACCAGATGTGCCGATTTCTATTAAGACGTGACCCCTCAAAGCTTATATAACCAAGTCATTACACCTCTCAGAGGCAGTCAAGTCAGGTCCAGCAGTCTAGTAAGACCCAGCAGTCGGGTCGGGCCAAGACGAACAGTCGGTACGGGTTGCCGGACAAGGCTTCGGCATGGACTACCGGCCAAGCAGCGGCCAGTGTCGAGTCTCCCGTCTACTCGTGCGTTAGAGAGGTGTCTCCCAGGTGGAGGAGTCTCTCGTTAAGCAGAGTAGAGGAGATCGTCGGCGGTGCAAGTTCACGGCATCTGACAGCGTTCCAGTTATGAACAATCAGTCAACAAGTCGGTATTCCAGAGGTCAGTCCAGTTTTTCGTCTTTAAAACACTTGCGTTTTCATTTCAACATTTGTCGGTTAGTTCGTGTTGAGAGTCCGTATAGTCCACACGTATATTGTCTCGCACACCGCTCTTATCTGCTCCCGATAGCAAAGTCATTAGTGCTCGTTGTCGCGCTCAGCGCTCGCTGCGTTATTGCTAACCGTCGGTAATGTATAATTTATTACATTATTAACTCGCTATCGAAACCACCATGAATAATAGTCGTCAACCAAACAGTCCTAATAATAAAATTATAAACAAAACGAATAAAACCATTCCACCG